>JAOBRG010189430.1:0-17740 GCA_027574985.1 Umimayanthus nakama | reverse complement strand
AGCTAGCGGTCCGTACGGCTACTTACGGACCTGGAATTGACCAATCACAGCATGCGAAATCATTCAGCCATATAATAATACATCATATGACGGCTGACGATATTATGGGTTTGCCCCTTTCAGTTTAACAAAAGACAATGGCGTATTAGCTATGACATCCAGAGAAAGTATTGGCCACTGATAATTAGTTACCACTGAACAAGAGGTAAACTAAAGTGTTTTTATGATAAAAACGCAATTTGAAAATGGTTCAGCTGATTTAGATTTTAAGGAAACTCTTGAAAATACGTTTACTTGAGTATGGTGTTAAACAACATTAAGGAATTTTCGCCCCAACATCTCCCCCTACTCTTTCCTTCGTTGAAAGGATTAATGGCGTGTCTGTGCAATCTCGAGAAGACAGAACAGTGGCCTTACCCTGGTCATCGAACCCGTGTGTCAGCTCATGTGCAACAAATGTTCCAATGGCGCCATAGTTAACAGCCCTACGGTTGAAAAAATGTACTTTTATTGTAGTTTGACCACTGCCCGTAGCTGGAGCCACACATGCAGCCATTAAACGAGAAGAACGAAGTTGAAAATATATTATACAGCATAGGCTATGAAAATGAAAACGCAATTTCTAAATTGATCTGTTTTGGTTTCATTTTTGTTGTTTGTGCGAAGAATGTAAATATCAGTAAGTTAAAACAAGGAATTAATAGAAAGGAACTCCTTGTGATGACATCCATTTTGATTCTTGCACGTACAAAACTCAAACTTTCACACTGTAGTTTTGAACCAGACGGTGGACATAAACTTTGCATTGGACATGCAACATACTACCAGCATGTACATATACCTACCTACCTATCTATCTACCTACCTATATATCTATCTACATACATATCCAACTACCTACCTTACTACAAACGTACTTACTTACACGTACTTATTTACCTATGTGCCTACCTACCTTTCTACATACATTCATACATGCTTAAATACCCACTTACTTAACTTTGTCAGGTGGCAGCTATTATCCCCGACATTAACGAATTAAACGTGATTACCAGAACTTTTCAATAATTGTATGGCATTGTACTTTGGAAGAATTTCGAATGATACTTCCATCAACCGCACCATTTTAAATCAATATATATTGAAGTATCATAGTAAACATCGAAACGCTTACCATGATGAACCCAGGTGAAGGAACGGAGGTTGAAATATTGAAGCGGGGAAAACTGCGAGACAAAAACAAAATCAGGTATAACTAACATATAGTGTATGTGACGTTTAAGCAGCAAATCTACGCCGTTAACAAGAAAGGCGTCTCATGCAGAAAAAATGGCGTGAACTATATTAGTGTTTCTTTTCAAATGATCTTAATTCAGTTGACTTTTGCTGCAAATGGTTCAGAAAGCCTAATTTATGTGGATCAAGGGACATTGTAAGCTAATAAAGTCATATTTTTTTCTTTAGGCAGGGGGGGGGCGTGTGCAGAAGCCGTTTGCAGTCTCTTCTTCAGTGAAAAAGACTGCATACGGCATTTCGCTCGTTTCAACTTCTCGCTTCTTTCATTAGCTCTCGTTTTGAAATACGATCCTAGCTTGCATGTGGTAAAAAGCCTATCAACCTAGTATCTACAAACAGCGTGAAATTGGGCAAAATGTCGACTAGTAAATTTTAGTCCGTCTGACATGATTAATGGAGATCCTTTGCCTGTTAACGCGCCGCAAGCACGCACTTGCGTGCGTTTTTCCGCGTACTCACTCATGGAATTCACGGCATCATTGTAAAACGCATTGACCACAACAGGTGAAGCATGCCATCTGCAAAATAAAGAACAGATTTTTTGTTGCCTTAACAAGCTTTATTAAAGAACACGCAAGTGGAAACTAATGGCGAATTGATGAGTTGGGAAAGTATTACAGCAAATTAAGATGTATCATGACAAGCAATTTTGTTGCCTAGACCTTGTACATCTTCTCCGGTTACCAGCCGTTTCTTGTTTAGGAGCTTGGGTATGATTGGTTCCGTGGCATCACCGAGATCATTGTGGTAATTTGTGACTACGCTCACGGAGAGAAGAACAGGCCAAGTAACTACGCAAGCAATTATGTAAGTAAAACGATCAAAATTTGCAACAACCGCCCCGCTATTTTCCTAGTTTTGAGGGTTTTTTCCGTGCTCTCAGTTCAACAAGTAAATGCTTAAAAACCGGCCTTCAATTCAAAAACTCTCTAAATCTATGACAGTCTTTTCAAAACCTTTATTTTTAAACCTCAAGTTGAAACTGATCTCTTGTTAAAAACTTATACAAGTGTTTGATACAACAACCAAACTTTAGAAACTGTTTTGGGTAGTTGAAGCTTTTTATACCACAAGTTTACGAAAGCGATAAGTTTTCTCACTTTTGTGCTAAATGAGATTTAAGGTCACGGCCTAAACTAATGAAATTTATTTGCAAGTTGATATAACTCCCCCTCCCCCCTCCCTCTTTATAGGAAAGGTTGAACAACAGACCACCTGCAAGAAGTGGGCAGTAGTTATTCGAATAACTAACAAAGCAGACTATATGTTATAAACTAATGTTCTGTTCACACACAGACATGCTTAGTTAAACTGACTTTTTCAAGTTGTTATTTCTTGTAACTGGCAAGCATAAAATTCTTCGGGAGTGAATCAAATTTGATGGTGATTTTCAAAAACTCTTAGCTGTAAATTTTGAGACGAAATTGTTGCTGTGCTGGAAAATGATTTTTAAACCTGTTTAGTTAAAACACTTTTAAAGGTACATATTTAAGCGTTGGTGTGAACGGGATATAAGATTTTGTTTTTTCGATAAGTTCATTTATCAAAACTGAAATTGTGCGAATAAAATATTGTTGTTATTACATAAAATTATCATTAACACGCCTGTACAACGTGATACAGTGCTAAACTTAAAAAAGGGGAACCATTACACATAAAACCACAAACCAACTTACTCTGATCTGTCGACTGGGACACTGAGCTTTTTAAACAGTTGGTGTTTGCCGTGACGCTGGTACGATAGTTGGTTTTCGAAAAACGTCTTTCGGTGAACTACAACCTATCACGCAAGAAGCAAGATGATATCACACATTTTCTAGCTTATCCGAGTCCCTGGAATTAGCCAATTAGGGGCAAGGACGTATGCAAAACCGTCTACCTTGTCATTCTAGGCCCCATCCGCGAGACCAGACGCACGGAATTGATACAAGCAACATTTATACATTTAGTGACTTACTCTTCAGTGTTCAAAAGACTTAATATTCTTTCCAGAAGTTCCTTAAATTTGACTCTTTGTCCAAAGTACTGCTTTAGGAGCAAGCTTAAACCTGATGACGTCACAGGGTCAGATTAACTGATTGTTCTCTATGGGCTATTACATGTATATAGATTACATATGTTGAATATTAACTGTGAAAGTTAAACAGTCGTCGTGATTCGGCATAGGATTTTATAGGTTGCAAAGCTTGAGTGGGTGGGGCGATAGTGCCAGCACGACTATAACTCTAAAACTAGCATTTACTAATGGTAACGAGAATGCGGCGAAATTGTGTTTAGCTTCTGTAAGACGCATGCCGGGAAAATAGTAGCTACAATTCGAGCAAGGATTCGTCAAGATTGGCTTTTCGCGGGTCGCCGAAGAAAACATGGCGTTTGGATTAACGAAAATTTTCTCAAATGGTCCTCGCATGCAGCTCGGGCCTTCGTAGGTCATAGAAGAGAGTTTCGGAGAACACGAACTATGCCCGAACTTGACCGATGGACAAACGGAAAATCTCTCAAATGGTCCTCGCATGCAACGCACTGAGCACCAAACATGCCTTGGATTGATTTGATGTAGTTTAAATGTCATATTATGTCACCAAAACGTCATATTGACGTCTAAATGTCATTAACTCGGAATTTTTTTGGAATTTTCCCAATCAAAGTAAAAAGCTTTAAATACGTTTAACCTAAACAACGGCAAACATACGGTACAAAATTAATAAAAAAACCCGTCCATTTCAATTACAAATAACAGTATTTTAAACAATTTAAGTTGTAGAAAGCGTTTTTCTCCAGCTAAAGTTCAATGTTTAATCCTCAGCTTACCTCAAAAATCACTAACAGTATACAGTGTAACTTAACTTAACTGAAGTTTCATGTATTTAACGCTATCAGAATCACTAACTCCGTTTGGATTTTGTTTCTAACTTGTTCAAGTGCACATCGACTGGGAAAAGCTAGTGAGTAAACATAGCCGCATTCTTAGATTTCCGAAAACGTATTATGTAATACAAATGACGTCACAAACCTCGCGCAAAACCAGTTAGTTGGCTTTGAGACTAAGAATTAGCAATAATAAATTTAAAAAAGTCAAAATTTAACAAAATATAGCGTCGAAAACGGGATTGCGCTAGTAGCAAATAATACTCTTGACGCATTTTTTTTCTAAAATCTTGTTTTCCAACAAATTTTAACGAAGTTACCACATTTGTTGCATTTTGCTTAGGCACAAAGAAAGTTCTCAAAAGATGAAATTGGCACGATCGCCTCCCCTCCCCCCCCCCACCATAGGTCAAATATATTGAGTACGAACATGGCATATCTCATATGTCGTTTCTATGAAAACATGAATACAGTAAATATAAAAGTTTTTTAATGTAAAGTTCTTAGAAATAAGTGTTCCTAACAAATAAGCTAAAGAGGGTGTCACCAAACTTCTTTCAGCATTCAAGGGTTCCTGCCCTGTTTCATTTAGACAATCCCACACGATGTAAATATCTAACTTTACAAGTAAAATTTTTGTTTTGATCCTAAGCTTACTTCGGAATAGACAGTTACCCACAGGTTTGAAACTTTGTTGTTTTTAAGGGTTCAAGAGAAATTTTGCTAAGCAGCATTTTGTTTCACCATTGTTTGCATTTTTCAACATAATGTGTGTAGTTACAATTCCCCAACCAAAGTGTTATTACACCGCAACTACATGTAGTTCCTTTTGTAATAACTGAACACTGTCTATGACTTACATTCTTATACTTTTCATTCAAGGATTCGTTATCGGTAATATAATCTGGATACCCAACTTGAGCGAGGAGAGCTTCTACCTTGGTTGAAAAGGAGCAAAGATATTATTGGTTGAGAGACAAAGTTCAAGTTAATTTGCATTTCCGAAGTTGTCTTTCAGATGTACGGATTGTTATTTTCATGAAGATGGTGCACATGCGCATGCATGATATACAGCTATTTCCAAAAAGGTTGTCATAGTTAATAGTCGTTAATGGAGCCGAAAGGAATTGTGGGGTTCAATAAGCTCAAGTTTCCCCCTACTATTATAGCATTGGCTGTGCATCATTTAGAGTGCAGACTCATCATAATGCCACGGCCATACAGAACAACCTTCGCTGGCGCGTTATCACTCATTATGACTATACCCATAGTTCCTTTCGGTCCCAGTATCGACTATTGACTATGACAACCTTTTTTGAAATAGCTGTATATGTTAACGATGTCGATGATGATATTGATATTGATGGTGAGTGTTATGATAATGGAACGATGATGATACTCATGATGAAGCTCAAAATACACAATTCCAACACCTACCCTCTCCGTTCACGTTATCCAGAAACCCAGTTCCATTCTATAAATATGTTGATGAAAATAATGACAATAAAACAAACAGCACCGAAATAAAAAAGGAAAACCATCGAAAGACAACTTAGATATGTGACAGATTTTATGAGCATATACAGGACATTTTTGGATTTGAAGGAAAGTTTGTGCTGTTTTAAAACGTGTAGTTTATCAACGTCCTGCTTTTAATGTAATGACGTAGTTCCATCCTCCCAATAATGTTGAGAGGTGTTGGGGAGTATATGTTGGATAAAATTGGCATGCATTTGACTTAGTTCGCTCAAACTCCATTTTAATACTAATTCTGTTCTTAGAAAGGTTGGGTCATTTGGAGGCTTTGAACACTCGACACAACATTAATTTGCACAAGGAAAAATATGTGCACAATTGCGAGTTCATTACTCTATCTTGGTTCTCCGACATCTTTCAATAATTTGATGAAAAGACGTTGGCATCAAGTTGGCACTGCTAAAGCAGTCCTTCTCCAACACCTCATAGAATTGTGCCAACACGGTCCAAAGTTTTAGTTGAACGGTGGATACAATATTTACACCGTTGGTAGCATGTTGTTCTGACATTAACTTACATTTTTATCCCTTAAATAAAACTTCAAATATCATGTATTGGAGCATTAAGGTAACGACAATCTTTAAAACTTACACTAAATAGCAGTCTAAAAATTGCATTATTAGGGGTGTTTCAATACTTTCTTGTGTAGATTCCTCATTGCGTGAGTTTTGTATTTGGCAATGGATGAGAAACAAAATTGAATACGCTCATTACCTTGTCGATTGCCTTTTTCCTTGTGGCGCTATCCATCCAGTCGAGACCTTGCAGGTTGCTCAGAAACGATTCTTTCATATCGTCCACAATCTTCGTCACCTTTTAAAAACGTGAAGGAAATTCACCATCATTAATTAATAGAAGTTGTTTTTTTGTGGCTTTTAGATTGATAACAATTTTTTTTATTTTTATTGAAAATGTATTTAAAATTCAACTAGCAAAGAGCTACAAATTGAGCATGAAACAGCTTTTGCCTAACTTGTTACTTTGCATGGCAACAATCACGTTTTTAATTAAAATCGTTGCTACGGCAACAGCCAAAGGACAAAGTGTCCTCCATCTGGTCGCTTTATCGTAATTTTCTTTTAAAAAAACTCAACTCTATTAATAGAAAGCACAGATTTATAGGCTCAAGTAGGAACGAACAATTTGAAACTAAAATGAAGTTGGCAAGAAAACTTTCTTTGTTTAAACCAAAGTATAACTTAAGAACACGCTAACAACGTAACTCTTTTGTCTTTTAGTTTGATCGTTCATCAAAGCAGCTATCATGTACTCTGTATTTGTTTAGTTTTGCGTTGTTCAAAATTATTGGTTATTATTTTCGTTATTGTGCAATTAGCCATCCAGAAAGCTGCTTTACGCAGGTGCTGGTTGACCCTGGAAACGCTGTCAGTGACACTACCCACCGTTTGCTTGCTCTCTGGTTTGACCTTGCTGTCAATGTACATTCTTCCGAGAGGTATTCCGAACAGGATCCTCACTTTGTCAAGGCAGTGGGCCTCTCTCTTCTCATTGGGTATCGACGTGACTCTTTGGAATGCAGATTTCATGTAGTTTCTAAACACTGCTTCGTAGGTTGAGCTCAGCTCTCTGTAATGAACTTGGATCACTCTCCACATCATGTAGTTTGCGAGCACCCTAAGCAGAAAAACGCTGTGATTCAACCTTTATTAGCTAAGAACATTTATTGAACATGTTTAAGTTAAGTCTTTCGGTGTAATCTTCCCCTCTGTTTTCATTTTTTATTGTTTGGTGGCACTCCTCCTTTTTCTTCGCTTTCTTAATTTGGCGTGTTTGTACTTGTTCGTGTTTACGTTTAAATGTTTTGTGTTCTTTATTTCGATGCTGCCCAACTGTTGTGTATTTAAATCAATATATGTCACATACCTAAAGTTAACCATATCTAATAAGCCCTTGGCATCTATTGGTACCACTGTCTTTATTCGTAGGTTATTTCTGTTGTAAAAACACTACTCTACTGGCAAAACAAAGAATGAATGACGAAAGAATGAATGAATGAAATAGGGGTCGTACATTTTTATCATCATTTTCACGAGCGTACAAAATGCACTCTTTTTGCAAACCCCCTCCCTCCCCCAAAAGCGTACGAATAAGGAAGAAAAAAAGGATGATTTTGCTGAAAATAATATGAGCATTTTTAAAGCGTACGTTTCGTTCGCTCGTGAAAATGATGAAAAAATGGACGACTCCTTAATTGATTACTCCATCAACGAACACACTATAATATTTGAGTATGCCTGATTGGTAACGGAGATAGCGATTTCAAGAGATCAATGTCAATTCTATAGAGAATCAACATCAAATCCCGTTTTAATTATTCGTCATCCCAATTGAGGGAAAACCGCTCCCACTGTAGAACTCACACTGTTATGTAACTCACTGATCAACTAACTAAAAATGTTCGTTTATTCTAACCTTTTTGATGTTTTACTTATCAAGCGACTGATTCTTTTTAGATATTCCAAGCTGCACAGCCTGACCTCGTTACGCTCCTTGATTTGATGTCCTGACCCTTCAACCAGTCGCTGAAGAATTCTCAGCCAGTTTATCTGTGATGAACAAAAAAATCAAGGCCAACTTTGATCTTTCTTGTTGTTTGATCAACAACGTACGTTAAACACAAGATGGAGGCGTTTCGTTTACTATCCAGTATTTTTGAGTCTATCTAAAAACCGGCCTCGTGTTTCTGTCTTGATATGGCTACGTGGGAGCAATTTGATTTTTGATGGTGGAACTCTCGAACTCACGCAATCTGCACTTTTAATTCATGGCCTCCTGATCTCCCCTCACAACAAAAGAAAATGGTTGTTTGCAAATGTTACAGAAATACTTATAGGTACATTCATGATACATTACATTCTTGTCTAAAATGAGTGTCTATATGTCGTTTACCTAACTTTTACCCTAAATTTTAACAAAAGTTCAAATAAAAAGTTAGTTGAAGAAAGAAGATCGAGGTTTTGTAAACACATTAGCAAGTTCAACTCACCTGTTTACATGCTTTAGCACAAAGTCGTCTCAAAGAAACGAGTCTGCAATCTCGCATGGTACTTGTCACTGGAAGATTGTTGATAATCTACAAAACAAAATAAATATCATTTTAAACCAATACCTGCAACACAATTAAAATAACTGAAATATAGCTGTGAGTTCACAAAGCAAAACTATTGAAACAACAGCCTTATAAAACACACTTGTTCCACTTTATGTATGCGATAACGTCATATATTTAGAACTGTCATCAAGCTATATTTGGCAAAAGGTCGTTGCCGACTGGTCAAAAGAAAAGCTCGGGAAATGGATCAAAGTACTTTCCTCTTAAACCAATGGTTACTTTTATCCTCCTTCCCCCTTCCCCATTCTCCCGCGGTCACTTACCTTCGCGATCTCCTTTTCAAAGCGGTAGAGTTCCTCCGTGTTAGCCAAGAAATTATTTTCGCCGCCCATCAGTTTTGACATGTTTACCATGAACTCTTTGTATGCACTTTGTATCTGTAAACACAAATAGGCCCTGCTGCAAACTCAATCTTTCTTTATCTCGATATCCACTGTTGTCTGAGTGTGAAAGACATACTGCCCGAAAGTTTGGCCTAGAAGGTTACTAGCTGCTTAGCTTAACTGTCAGTAAAGGGTGTAATTGAGGTTTTAACATTGGAAGGTTCCTTCCGTAACTATATTTTAAGCATGCGTAATTTCTACTCACCCTGGTAGCGAAGGAGTTGTTTTGTAGTATAACGCTGGTCAGTGAAGAGGAAGCCTTATCAATCTGTGTAATTTGATACGTTTTTGAGCATTTCAGTTGATTTCTTCAGAGTTAGAAGATCAAGAGACCCTTGACATACGAGGAATTAACGTAAATTAAAACTAACTATGTTGAAACTAAGTGAACCTATCACGAAACAATCAATACTGCCTGCTAGGAAGAAAGAAAGGAAGCAATGAGGGAAAGAAGGAAGAAAGGAAGGAAGGAGGAAGGAGGAAGGAATCAAACAAGCAAGGAAAGAAGGACGAGAAGGAGAGATGAAAGACGAAAGGAGGATGGAAGAAAGGACGAATAAAAGGATGGACGGAAACAGGGAACTTGGCAAGCAAAGAAGGAAGGAGGCAAGCATGCAAACAAGGAAGGAAGAAAAGAAAAAATTAAGGAAGGAAGGAAAGAAGAAAGAAAGAAAGAAAGCAAGGAAGTAAAGAAATGGAAGGAAAGAAGCAGGGAAACAAGGGAGAGAGGACTGAAGAAAGAAAGAAAGAGATAGAGGGAGACAAACAGACAGTCAAAGACAGAGACATAGACATAAAAAGGAGAGAAAGAAAGAATAGTAAAAGCAGAGCTAAAGGTCCATTCATGATACAACCAAGACCGCTACTGCTTACAATCATTACGTATTTCGAACTGTTCTCCCAGTCAATTTCGATTCGTATGTTTAAGAACGGCAGAAGCGCGTTCTGATCTCTGTGTATTTTGACAAATGAGTCGGTAAAGTGCCAGGCGCTCTCGTTCCATGTTCTGCTAGTGATTGGTGAAGACCCGTATGACGTCACGAGGGCTTTGAGAGGTTGGCCTTCAAGTTTGTTGATTTGAGCCGTATCCATGCACGATCTATAGTAGTCTAAGGTTTTCGTCACTGCTTCATTCTGAAAAATGCAAAGTTGTTTGGTGTCTATAAATACACTTAAATTTTTGGTGAAGGGCTGGTAAAATGGAGAGAGAAGTTGTTTTAAGCTTGGAGAGAGCACCTAAGTTAGGGTTTCATTCTGCTGTGGCCTCCCTACTAGTGAGTTTTTTTTATATGAAAACCGTGTTAGCACGACTCAAATAAAGTATATTCATACATACATACCTACATGCATAAATGCGTACATACAGACGTACACACAAACATTAAAATTATCAGTAACATTACTGTAGAAAAGCTAGGTATTGAAAATAAAAAGTATTAAGGTACGGTTTTTACAAATATTATTTTTTACGATTTTTGTGTGGAAATATGATGGTTACATTAAATGCGGTTTCTTTCCCTTTTAAACCGCCCAGCCCTCCTGACTGACAGCCCTTGCTTGCCAGAACAAAACGAACGACAACGACTGCCTAAACGATTCCAGGTTTCTGGCCTGCGGTAGTAGGTCTTTCAAAATTGATAAAAGAACTTAAATAGATGTTTTACACAAAAACCTCAAAATCCAAGCGAAGCCTTTAAACGGCACGCGATGACATTGAAAGTCTTTTCCACTGGACGATGGGCTAGTTGTTGCTAATTCGGTTAAGCGAATATCTTTCTTCATGAAAATAGGCCTTAAATGTTAAACACTTGTTTTTCTATGGTTTTCAGAAATCGTAGTTCTTGTAATAACATAATAACTTGTATTAGAACTTCGTGTCGTCCAGTTCTGTCAGTAATCATTACTCTTGAAAATAAATTGAAGTCGCGCTCCACCCTGGTCCAATTTCGTTTGTCACTCGTAACTATTACAGACCGAAGCGTACTCCACTCCGCACTACTCCAAGACCAATTTCACGTCTCACCTTTGCATACTTCGCCTCTGTTTCAGAACTGGTTAGTAGTCGTGTCAACAGCTGATTGAGCTCAAGTTGGAGTCTTGTGAAGTGGCCCCAACTGCTCCTTCCCCGCGGAATTGGATTCTTTGCTATCCATCCCCCACACGCGTACTGGTAGAAGTCCACACACGGATCTGCGCTTTTGTTCATAGCTTCCAGAATATCTGGAGATTTTAGACATGGTGTGCTTTTTTACTAAACATGGACCAAGAAAGACTCTGCTTCATTTAATGGCTATCTTTATTTTTTCACTATTTCACTTAATTAAGACGCAAGCACTGTGTTTTCCAGCTTTAAATTGCTTTAACTTGTCTTTTCTTTTCATTTTCACATACTGTCTTACTCAAGTTTTGTACTTGCAGTGTTAAATGGACATACAGTATCTGAAGATGGTATCTCATGAAAAATACCGCGAAAAGTGCGCGAGCTTTTGCAGCTTCCAGCTTTTCGGTCATAGGATACAGTAAAAAGTAGCATTTACTCAAAACGAGAGACCGGTTAAAGCGCGTGACCAAGATAGCTACATGTAAGCGTAATGGAAGTAATTATTTGCCAATTCTTGGTTTGCACTCAATCTCCAGGGATTCAAATGACAAAGGGTACGGCGGCCATGTTGGTGGACACAAATAAAAGAATGTTATTACAGCTCTATTGTTATTGTACACCAACATGGCGCCTGTGACGTCACGTGCAAACCAAGAATAGCTTAAGTTCATTCTTAAACAGCACATTAAAACTACTTAGATCGCTTTCCGGTTCGACCAGTTAGTTCTTACGTGGAATGCACGAGTTCTCAGAACAGGGCCCGGTTGTTCGAAGGTGAGGTGGTGCAAAACTTTAGACATATTTCTTTCATCTAGAAATGCATCTGGTCTTTCAAAATTATTATTGAAGAAAACATCAAGTACATGTAAACCCAGTTATGCAAACTGAAAATGACAGCCAAAACCAATCTCTAAGGAGGTAAACTCAATCATGAGTTAAGTGTTTAACTCTGGGTAAGCGCTAACTCAGCTTCGACCAAACGGGCCCTGGTTGTTGCTATAATGGCCATGCTCATGGATAAGAGCCGCTTAGCTCTACCGCTCCGGTCGGCCAAAATGCTGGAATTTGAAGACTATGGGGGGAAAATATACGCGCGCGCCTTGGGTCCCTCCGTTCAATTCCGGCTGCTGAACTGACAATGGAGAGCAACCATTTGTTTTCTTTCTGATTTACTGGTACGCAACAAAAGGCGTGAGCGGGTTCGTACTTATTTTTGTACAATACTTCGTCAGGAAGTGTACTTCGCTTCAGTTTTCTGCCTCCACGTGCGTACGAAACTCTGATGTAGCTCAATATGATTCAATGTAGTTGTTAAACGCTTACATTAGTAAGTATTACCATCTTTCGGTTACACGATTTTTTTTTTATAAGAATAAACTTTATAAGTACACCCAGGCTGAGATTTGCCCAAAAATTAAGAACAAGCTAAGAACAATCACCAGGCTGAAATTTTGATCAGAAAAATTTAAGAAACTTAGTTGTTCCCTGTACACAGATTGAGATGCAAATGAACACAAAACTTGTCAGAATTTAGCTTGGTCATCACCATCGTGCGCTGGAATAGTTATAAGCAAGCTCATCACGTTTGCGAACGCTGTACTGACAGTTTCAAACACACATTTCTTATTGCCATTTTTACATGTGTTTTTCGGGAAACTTATTCACTTTTTAAAAAAATATCAGGAAATAAGAACATTTTAAGAACAATTTAAGGCTGAAATCACCGAAAAATTAAAAACAACCCAGGCTGAGCCGAAATTTACTGGTTCTTATAAAAAAAAAAGCGTGTGTTAGATATTGAGATGCTGTGTGGGGAATAAAACATTTAGCATTAACAACTTAATCATCCAAGGTTAAAAACGTACACAATCAAGAAGCTAGAAATTTCTTGGCTCTACCTAAGACCGTCCATCAACTAACTCTCTTCAATAAAATTTAATGTGGTATATTCTTAAAAGTTGGAGATACACTAATCTTACTAACTACCTTTAACTTCGAGGACATCTTATTTTATCTAATATATAATGACACAAAACCAAAGTTTACATATTCAAAGACGTTGTCAAATGTCATTTCACTGGATTTTTATTTTGTACCCTCTACAAGTACAACTAGCCGAATTTTAACTGGCTAGAATTTACAATGCCGTTTTCTGGTCTGTTTATTTTTGTACTCGTCTCGTAATTAAAACTCGACCTAACAAATGCAGTCCAATCCCATAATTAGTTCTTGAGAAACCTATTGTTTATCTAGTTAGTTTGTTGGAGCGTTGGTTTGTTTTGTTAAAGTGTTTCAGTTTGCAGTTTTTGTAAGAACCTAAAGTTCCTGAATAAACAATGATCTATTTTAAGTATCGTTTACTAGTAAGCGTGGGAAACTCGTCTTTACTGTTCTTCAGAAATTACGACCAGGAACTATCAGTTGTTTTCTCACCGTTTCGCCGGCTCTATTGAAAAGCAATATCGCCTCAGTGAAACAAGGACATATTAAGTATTCTAGAAACAATCTACTACAATTTTCTTTTTCTTAAGGCACTACTGTGTTTAACCCTTACATTACAACTCAACTGAAGGGCGCATTCTCTCAGGTTCACTGAGATTATAAACATGCTATAGTAAGTGAAAACGTATATTTAATAACGCAGCTTTGCAAAATGTATGTAGTCAAACCAAGAAAGTCTTTTCTACGTAGAAAGTTTTGCAAACTACAGGCAACATATGATGTAGGTTGTAAATCCACAAACTCACGAGAAACGTGACCCAAAGGTGTATTTGTTAAACGAATTAGCGCAGAAAATTTCAAGAATTTCTCAAAGGCAAATCAGACAGGCAACCAAAACACAAACGCAAAAAATGTAGAGAAGCTGACGTAGCTGCAAACTTCTTGTTCATAGTTTGGTGCCTTTGAAAACGTTAG
This sequence comes from Umimayanthus nakama, assembly GCA_027574985.1. Lineage (NCBI taxonomy): Eukaryota > Metazoa > Cnidaria > Anthozoa > Zoantharia > Parazoanthidae > Umimayanthus > Umimayanthus nakama. The sequence continues at coordinate 3,507 of JAOBRG010189430.1, read as the reverse complement.
ACGCTGACTTTTTATGTAAATTGAACCCAATAATTTCGCTGTTCTCACTTAGCCTCGAAACTATATTTAAATTTTTGTTTGTCCACATAAAAGAACTGCTCTAGCTTAAGAAAGGATCTTTTCTAGATTAGAGACTGAGTCTGAGCTTGAAAATGAAACTGTTATTTCTTTTTTCCAAATTAGGACAAGCTGGATCCTCAATTTTTTTTTGCCAAAACTCAAAGAAGAAAGCATGGCTGGTGGAACAAACCAACCGTAAAAGACTAAAATAAAACCTTTTTCAACCGAAAAATGCTGAACTGAACCGACCCTGAATACTGACTGACACTAATCATACTTTCTCACGCTATTTTAGAATTTCCAATCCGGTAAACTGTTTCTAAGCTTTTTTTAAGTGTTTCAGTAAAACTCTGGATTACAAGATGAAGCCATGAACTAAAGTATTAGATTTTCATTTCTGGTGTGTTCGTTGTGTAAACATAAAGTTAGTTGTCATGCAGTACCTTTGTTTCAACTAACTTTTATTTAATCGTTTTATTGTTCGAAGAAATTGTGTGCACTGCAAGACACAGAAGGCTTGTGAAAACATTTCAAATTAATTGCTTATTTCCGTTATATAAAAAGAAATTTCAGATATTATCTCGCTGTGCATAAATGTTTCGCATTTAACAAAACCTGTTCAGGAAAGAATCGAAGTTTTAAATTGAACTGCAATGAATTCATGAAATTGTAGTTTTAATTTTATTTTTCATCATCTTAAACCTTTAAAAAACACGATTTCCACCAGTGTCTAACTTTGCAATTGCAGTTAACTTAATTAACGCTATAATGACTATAACGTATTATATATTGCATCGAAGTAACTGTTGAGAAGATAAGCAACACCTCCAGTCCGTTTTGTAAAAACTCAACACTTTCAAACTTACAAATGTGTTTATAAGATAGCGTAAGGTAAGACTAGGGTTCTATGTTTACAGAAAGGACAAAAATAGCTTGTCAATTACGGCACGTGATACCAAATCCAGAGATATAAGTCCACCTCAGACCCAACAGAGCTACTTAATAGCGGGTCAAGTTGGTAAATTAGATTCCCTGCTTACTGCCCAATAAAATTCCGGTGTTAGTTTACGGCATAGCAGAAAATGCATATTTTCAAGTGCAAACTTACACGCAGAAATGAGATAAGATCGTGTACAGACATCACAGTTAATTACTTTTAAAGCAACTAAATTATCCTGTTGTCGTGCACACGACAACTCGTTATCCATTGTAATGTGCTTTGAGCACAACAACACATACCTGAAGAGGTCTGAGAACATTCTTGTGTTGAACACACTTCAAAAGCCTGCGAGGCTGTTGTTATGTCTGGGTTGCCCGTTGTTCTGTTGTCACGGCTCTCAAACTCGTTGCTCTGCAAAATTTCTGTTCTCTGGTTCTGATTTCGTTCCTTCAAGTACAAATTCAACACAACTACACAGAAAATCAGCATAAAGGCGATGATTAAAATCAATATTTTCTCTCGGACTGTGAAGCATCTTTTCTTGTGTTCCTGGACATCCGCTTTCACTACAGTTGCTTTAAATCGCCTTCGGGGCTCTTCGTGGTATGTGTTAATTATATGAACATTATTAGAACACAAACTTGAGTCGGTCATCGTTGAGTTTGCACTCATCCCTTAGTGCACTTAGCTGTTCAATAGAGTATCTATCCAACTGTACGTGTTAAAGGCTCCAGCCAAAGTAGTAGTTAAGTCTACCTTTGCTTAGTACCCTAAGTACTGCTATTCAACTCTGGGGGTTTTACCACCACCGGAAATCCTTAGGCAAGACACTCTACTATCCTTGGCTGAAGACAGAGAACAAGGAATCACTAGAAATCATGTTTCGCCATCTCTGGAGAGACGTGACGCAATCTCGAGGATATCAACCGGCTCAACTAATTACTTTTGTATATGTGTGCTCATCTGAAATTAAATTGAGTTTGTTTTCCTTCTCGGCGAGTGTTTTGCAATACTATATTACAATATAAAAACGTATTAATTAAATGCACCTTATTTTCTCCACACGCATCGCACGCACACAAGGTCGTGCAAAGTGGAAACACTGAGAAATGTGGCGAACTCGAGTACTTGTCTGCTCTTCGTCTTTGATCTCTCGAGTGCTCTGATACACGGCGTGTGGTATTGTGCGTGTTGACTTCAGTTGTTTTAAGCCAGTAATTGTTCGATGACACTTCTGAGAGTAAAATCAATAAGCCATGACATATACGGAATAATAGACACTGCCCCCCATGCATAAGACTTTAGAAAACAAAGGATCATGTACAAAAGTAACTTCGAACCTCTCGAAAGATCAAGAGCTTGGTATAGATTCCGCAGGGTGGTAAAAAGAATTTTCAAAGCTATGCAGTAAGCATTTTGTGAAGAAGTCTTTTCAGTGGCTATCAACGACCCAAACCTGCTGAGGAACACATACATCTCTGAACAATTTGTTGCAAAACGTTAACCACGACAGTTTGACTTTTTCAAAAGGGGAAGCTTAAGCCTTCAGGCAAGTTCTTCGTTTTCAAAGTAGTTTCTTTGTAATGGCATTGACTATTGTTTCAACTCTTAATTAAACAACGTGTCAACTTCGGAGTTGCAAGTTTATAAAAAACCCTACTTGGCACTAAAACCAATTAAAGACAAAGCTGTAAAAAGTCAATGATTCAAAAAATGATTGGAACTCACGTTCATAAAAACACTTTTGCACATAGAATTAATGCTTTTTGCAAACATTCACATTTTACAAGAGATCGAGAACAGAACGTGACTACCAGTAAAACGGGAAATGAACTTTTTTCTAATGTTTACAGGTCTTTGTAGGGAATTGCTTGAAGTTTGAGATCAAAAAACTGTACTGTGGCTTTTCAAAACGTAGCTCTTGGAGGAAGGAGGAGGGAGTTCTATTCAATTGTCGTTCCGAGGAGTAAGACGTTAACTTAATCTCGGAGGTTACTCTGTGGTAAAAAAGATAGGAAGAACCGCCAGGAATCCTAAAAGAAACCCAACCCTCAATAAAACTAAGCCTTAAAATTAGCGCAACCTGATAGTAACTCTCGCCGGTTTTAAAATACATCACCATTCTTGCAGTTGACAGAGATAACATACGAAAAAAACAAAGTCTTACTGCTTTAAACCCCCTTTTTAAGAAAATAGCAGTTGTCGAATCTAAAAACTGGCAAGCTATTTTGCAAACATAAGTATGTACATGCTTTTCCCCACTTCCTCGAAACAAATACTCTACTTGAATGTTTACACTTTTTTTTGTACGAACCAGAAAATTTTGGCCGACCCTCATTGTACTTAGCTTTCTTGGGATATTCAGCCTGAAAAGATCTTAAGAAAACAACAACAACAAGACTATATTTATACCTTAGGTTCTAACACATGATAAATTGAAGAAAGAAAGATTTAGTTAACAAAAATGAAGGTAAGTGTCACCCACAATAACCTCGGGGTTAATCAAG
>JAOBRG010189319.1:0-17744 GCA_027574985.1 Umimayanthus nakama | reverse complement strand
TGGGTAACTCAATCTTAACTCAATCTTAACTCAAACTTAACTCAAACTCAACTCAAACTCAACTCAAATGCTAACTCAATGAATAGCCGATCCCACTCAGTTAAGCGTGGTTTCCACATAATCTCTCGCGATCGCCGGATCGCTGAAAATGCTACCAGCGATCGTCAGCGATTATATGGATACATTTTTCATCGATCGCGCGATTGTCAGCGATTATATTGAAACACTTTTCAGCGATCGGGCGATCGTCAGCGATTATATGGAAACACTTTTCAGCGATCAGGCGATCGTCAGCGATTATATGGAAACATTTTTCAGCGATGGGCGATCGTTAGCGATTTTATGGAAACACTTTTCAGCGATCGGTGATCGTCAGCGATTATATGGAAACATTTTTCAGCGATCGGGCGATCGTCAGCGATTATATAGAAACACTTTTCAGCGATCGGGCGATCGTCAGCGATTATATGGAAACACTTTTCAGCGATCAGGCGATCGTCAGCGATTATATGGAAACACTTTTCAGCGATCGGCGATCTTTAGCGATTATATGGAAACAGTTTTCAGCGATCGTCAGCGATTATATGGAAACAATTTTTAGCGATCAGGCGATCGTCAGCAATTGTATGGAAACATTTTTCAGCGGTCGGGCGATCGTCAGCGATTATATGGAATTACTTTTCAGCGATCGTGCGATCGTCAGCGATTATATGGAAACATTTTTCAGCGATCGGGCGACCGTCAGCGATTTTATGGAAACACTTTTCAGCGATCGTGCGATCGTCAGCGATTATATGGAAACATTTTTCAGCGATCGACGATCGTCAGCGATTATATGGAAACATTTTTCAGCGATCGACGATCGTCAGCGATTATATGGAAACATTTTTCAGCGATCTGACGATCGTCAGCGATTATATGGAAACATTTTTCAGCGATCTGACGATCGTCAGCGATTATACGGAAACATTTTTCAGCGATCGTTGCTGATCGTGAGCGATTATATGGAAACATTTTTCAGCGATAGGGCGATCGTCAATGATTAGACGGAAACATTTTTCAGCGATCGTTGCTGATCGTGAGCGATTATATGGAAACATTTTTCAGCGGTCGGGCGATCGTCAGCGATTATATTGAAACACTTTTCAGCAATCGGGCGATCGTCAGCGATTATATGGAAAAATTTTTCAGCGATCGGGCGATTGTCAGCGATTTTATAGAAACACTTTCAGCGATCGGCGATCGTCAGCGATTATATGGAAACACTTTTCAGCGATCGACGATCGTCAGCGATTAAATGGAAACAGTTTTCAGCGATCGTTGCTGATCGTGAGCAATCCTACGCTTCAATAATTCCAGCGATACGGCAATCCTGAGCGATTGTATGGAAACTAGGCATAAACTTACATTTGGAAGCTAAACATTTTTCCTCCAAGTAGGTTTTCAAAACACGTGTACTTCAAGTAATTCACTTGCCTCGATTTAATAGCCCGTATGGTTATTGCAGCTGATCTTCGTCATATGAGTCTGGAGTTTTTTCGTTAATTTTTGCATTTTGCAACATTGTTGGGTTAGATAATCTGTGTTGTTATTCATGTAAGATTTAGATCCACAAAAAATTTCAATTTATACCCTGTTTACACGGTACAAACTAACCCGGGCTGAACCCGAGATTAAACTAACCCAGGTTAGTTTCTGACGTGTAAACACTGCTAACCCGGGCTCGACCCTTTTTAGTTTAGAAAACTCACCTCGACTGGGATTAGTTTTAACCCGAATCGAACCCGGGTTAGTTTTTGCCGCGTAAACAAGGCATTACACTGATTTCAAAGATTCTGTGCAACTGAAAACTAAAAGCTATACTAATGTAACTATAGTAAACGCTAGTTGAAGACTAATTACATATAAATGGTGTGTAAAAGCTGGGTGTACCTTTTGTTGACAGCCGCTGTTCAAAGTCAGCGCCCAGGAGCAGTTCTTAAAGACGCTGACAGACAAGCAGATTGAACACATCAAGGACCTGAATGACAGAGACGACTCTGGAGAATTTTCTAAGAGCCAGGTAATTTGAATCAGCTCCCATATTCTCACATATAATTCCTTGAGGTTTGACTTTGTCCATGCGTTTTCGCGCTTTTAAATTTAAGACCATGGGAAAAAGGTAGACCGATCAAAGTGTTGTATAACCAGCTGGTCAAAATAAAGAGATGAAAGAAAGCAAATGTATCCAATCCTTCAAGATTTCATTCTAAAATAAACGATGGGATTTTAGGAGCAAACTCAACATCTGCTTCCATGGCCATGTGCTTAAGAACCATTTTAGGATTTTAAAATAGTTGGCATCGTGTTTTAAATAGTTACAAGTGAAGAGCCATTTTGTGAAAAAAATCTCACCTTCCTCATCTTCTCCTTTTTCCTCTTACTCTTCACCATCATCATCATCATCATCGTAGTAATAATATTAATAATAATAATAATAATAATAATAATGATGATGATGATAATAATAATAATAATAAATAATAATAACATAAAGATGATAATAATAATAATAGTAATAATAACAAATAACCCTTTTTAGATAGATAGATCGATTTTTTTAAGATAAGGATTGAACTGAAAGTAAATTTTAACTTGTTCTTTTTGTATCTTGAATCAAACAAATGTACATAGTTATATTATGGTTAACGAACGGTTTCTGTTTATTTAGTAGCCTAAAATTTCTTTTTGTCTTTGTTATTAGATTTTATTAATAATGTCAATAAAAACTATCATTATTGTTATAATAATAATAATGATGATAAAAGTAATAAAAAAAATAATAGTAATAATAATAATAATAATAATAATAATAATAATGATAATAATAATAATAATAATAATAATAATAAAAACAAATTATCTTCCTTTCCTTTTTTCTTTTCTCTCATATCCTTTTCCTGACATCTTCTATCCTCCACCTCATCTTTTTATTGGTTCCTCACTGTCTTACTTTTTTCCTCCTGTTCCCGCGGAAATCTTAAGTCTTATTTTTGATTTTGTAAAAATCTTGAAAATATCCTAAGTTTGCAAAAAATTATCCTTTAGGTCTTCAAAATTCTTAAATTTTATTCCGTAAAAGTTTCGTTTGGCATGTTCAAGGATTGAAGATTGTTTGCATGTAGAAGGTGCTCGATTCCGGTCTTTGTTTTAAGCCAAAACTTCTGTTGCACGGTAAAACAGTTCGAAGCTACATAAATTGGTCTGATTTCTAACTTTTCAATAAAAGATTGGAGAAAACCTTCCAATTTCGGGTTTTAAAAAGTTATAAAATGGTCGTAACTATTGTAAATTGCTAGCTGCAGGAACCTTGTTATTAAGTCGGTTAACAATGGTTCACGATGCAAGACTTTTATGGACAGATTTATAGCGGCCATTTTACTTGAAAAGTATAAGTTGAAGCTTTGACCTATAAATAACTGGTTCACGTTTTCCACTTTCGAACAACCCGAGACCTTACCTTTGGCATCCTCAGCTACCGAAAGGCTTTGCTACCTGTCTCTCTTCAAAGCACTTTCCACTTACTTAGGTACAAGTCTATATTGCATTGGTTCAAAGTGACCAAACTGTTGACTTATGTCTTGTCAGATCGAAGCGTTTCTGCAAGACTACCGAGGGCACGGCAACGTTGTCAGTGTGAAGATCACAGGAAACTCCAGCTCAATCTGGACTATAAGTCCCCCCTCCCGGAGATTCCTCATGAAAGAGCTGCTGTCGGAAGAAACCAACATTACTATGCGCTTTAAATACGAGTTTACCAGGTTAGTAATCGTTCAGGGGGGTGTAGTAAACCTACCATCAGTCTACCCTTGTGTGGAGATCTGAAGTATTCTGTAACTGTTTTAGTTTTAGCTCAACCAAAACTTTGGGAAAACAAAGATGGCGCTTCAAATCTAGTTTAGCAGGCTTGTTTTGAAACACCTCTTGCCAAAACAACAATTTAAGAGTAATCTATTTCGCGCGTGGCTTAGGGGTTGCCTGCTTGCGAAACTGTTCAGTATATTTTTAATTTATCTTATCTTTTTCAATTAATTTTCTCTCCCGTTCTTTTGTTCAAATCTACTTGATCATAGCCTGCCACTACTCGTTAAAACTATCTGTGACTGAGCTGGAATGAGGTTCCCTAAACTCTATAAGCCTTGTGGTTTCTTCAGGCTTCACGCCCCGCTTCTTCTTGCATAACTGTAAATATTTCAAAAATATTTATATTCTAAACTGGGCCCGGTTGTAGGAAGAGTGGATAACTTTATCCAGCAGTTTAATATTAAAGTCCTTATTCAGTGGATAAAATTAAGAACGCGCCAGTTTTATCCGCTAGAATTAATCAATATCTGTCCGAGCTACTCTGTCGAAGAACAACGCGCCCATGCCTAAAATCTGCTAACTCCCTCAAACTATACATCCCAAGAACGCAATCAAGGGCGGACCGAAGCACGGCAGATGGTGCGTTTTCAATTTTTGGACCCAAACTGTGGAACCAACTTCCAGCTTCTATTCAGAACAGCTGCAACCTTGATGTTTTTAAATCTAGACTTAAAACTTTTTTATTTAAGAAATTTTTCTTCTTTCTTGAACACCCAACTCCATTTTAATTGTAGATAGTGTCTTTGAATTTTTTAGATATAGGCACTTTAAAAACACTATTATTACTCATTATTATTGTTATTATTATTACTATTATTATTATTATTATTATTATTATTATTATTATTATTATTATTATTATTATCATCATCATGATCCGCTGGATAGGGATTTATCCGCTGGGTAGGGATCTATCCAACGAAGATGACGGTGACTGCAGTAATTTTTCTTCGTTTGATTCTGCTCACGTTAACCATTTGCCTAACAGGGAGCCGAAGACTGCTCTTGTTCAAGAGACCATATCCGGGGTAACGAAGATAACGATGGAGCCTGGGTCCGAAGTACGTCGTCACCTGGCCCAGATGCTAAACGGCTCGTTCAGCGGGAACGAAATGTGAGTAGTAACTCTTGTCCTTCTAGGTTTTCAAATATCAAAGAAAAAAATGCAGAATTTCAGCTTTTAATTTTTGTAAATTCATGATTACTTAACACTTCTACTCTGCAAATCGATCAAAATGAATGGTCACAGTGTAGTGTTTGGGAATCCGATTAAAAAGTTGGGATATTCTTGGGTTTTACCATTTGGGCTTCAGCAGGACAGAATTGAAGACAGCTCCCATAATAACGCAGTAACACATGCAATGGCTACAAATTACTCCAAAGTGTTACCTGGTCATTTCCGTGTTAATAGTCCTTATGCATAAATGATGTCCGATGTCAAAGGTCTTTGTAGTCAAAGATTCATTCAAGTTGGCGGGAACTTTCTTCCCGAATCGACGGGAAGGTTTAGTTACTAGAAGTCCCGGTGCAAAGGGCCAAATCCCACCTTTTTAACGCTTCCGAGCTTCAAATTTAAAAATCAGACTTTGAAACAATGACAAATTTCCTTCAGTTGGCGTGTGTATGAACCCTCTCTTGAAATATTGAATCAGTTTCGAGCCTGAAGTTTCAAACTTGAAAGGAATAAATATTAAGAAAAGTTGAAAATGGTGCCTGGCCTTACATGTTTTAATTAAGTATTTATAACCACATAAAAATTTTTAAATTTATTATTTACAAATACCTGTGAGCAGCTGAGACATATCGCTAGAAAATAAGTTATTTTTGAAATGTTCTGTTTTACATTTAGTAAGCGATGGTCTTTCACTGAAACGCAAAGAGCGGTGCTGCACACATGCCCGAGCCACTGGTTTGAGATGGTTTAGTCGTGATTGGGGTTTCTTGCTCTTTTCAAACATTTCGGAACACAGTTCTTACCTTCTTATGCGACGTTGGGTGTAAGTTTCACGTGAAAGGGATAATGACTCAATCCTGATTCCTGTTTCCTGTCGTTCTAGTACCATCCCCAGGGTGTTCCCAACCTTCGTTCGCGTCCCGGCCAGCGGCTCGGTCACGCCCATCCCAATGCTGTACAACGCCAGCTACGTCACCTGTGGTCTGAAGCTGCGGGTGGGGAGCGTGGTTGGCTTCACGGGCCGCGTGGAATGGTGGGAGCTGACGCAGATCAAACCTCCGCCTATCTTCGACCCCCAGGAGAGCGTCCTGGAAATGATCACCTTCAATAACCTGGTACCTCCTCTCCATTTCTCCTTCTTCGCTAGCACGGGGTAAGTACCACCGCGCATGAGCAGAGTGTACGCAAGTTGTGTGCATCGGTCTTCATTTAAACACGTTAATATTCTATATGATCCCTACTACGACATTAGTACTCTACTCTTTTTGAGAAGTGTGTTCTCTAACTGGCCTTGCCGTGGATTGAACATAAGGAGTGCAGCTTGAGGGCGGTTAGTAGAATATCTGACTGTCAACCAGAAGGCTGTGAGTTCAATCTCCGACCTGGTCGTGGGCTGAACGGAAGAAGTCAGTACAAAATTACCGCAGTTGGCAATATTTCGCCCGATTAGTGCTAATCCTGGGTTAACTCTATAGGTTTTATTACGAGTTAATCTAGGATTAGTACTAACCGGGCTTTTAACAACCGGGCCCAGGAGGTCCTTTGTTCATTCCCCGACCTGGTCGAGGTTACCGCAGTTGGTAAAATATCTTGTCTGTCTACCTCGAGGTCCCGGGTTCAATTCCTTGCCATGAAGGGTTGAACTTTGTGCGATCTTCTTTCACCACACCGTCCGTAGACAAGGACGTTAAGCCGTTGGTCTAGTCTCTCAGCGTTCTTTCGTGAGATTTAAAAGATCGCATACACTTGTTGGTAAGAGAAGGCTAATTCCGGTGTTGTGGACTGTTACAGAGAGCAACTGGGTCGACAGTAATCTGAATTTACTGCCATGTGTGACCCTTGGTAAATAGAGTTGTCATGATAATGATGATGATGATGATGATGATAACATGTTTATTTTGTAGTATCATCGGCCTGTACGTGGGGTTCGTTTGGTTGGTGGGTAAGTTCGTACGACTGTTCTTCACCGCCATCTCTTACCGAATCATGTTTGACGAGATGCCAAACGTGGACAAAGTGCTGCGGCTGTGTCTGGACATCTTCATGGTGCGAGAGTGCAAGGAATTCCAGCTTGAGGAGGATTTGTTTGCTAAGCTCATGTTCCTTTACAGATCCCCTGAGACGCTCATCAAGTGGACCAAGTATAAACGGAACTAGCCTCTCCGCTGCTAAAATCGTGGAATACAATTGTTGATAATAAGTCGTGTCATAAATTATGGCGTCTGTACTTTTTACCACAATACCTTGCGAACCTAACACAGCCAATAGGCGCGAACAAAGTCTTGTGTGTTTGGTAAATTTATCTCAGTTCTAACAACGTTAAAATGTTAGCTTTGGAGTCTTTAGAATTTAGTTTCTTGTGTTCTTTAGGGTTTTATCGTACCTTTAATTGTGGGTAAAAGTAACAGTCGCCATCTTTTTACGACGGTCAATTAGATGAAACATTTAAAGGATAAAATTTGTGAAAAAGCTTCACTGCTGAAGCGATCTTTGGACTAGATTCTGTGTAGTTTTGGGTGTTCTTTTTACATTTTACCGTCATTTTTATCCTTTTGATGTTTTATCACAGCTCTTTGCGCTGGTATTGAGCAATCGCGACGTAATCGTTGTCAAACATTAATAACTAGATAGATATTTCGATTAAAATATTTGAATGACAAATACTGACCACCACAAAAAAGTAGGTGGAAATGTTCAGAGTAGCGCGTTTTAAAAGATTGAACTGTGCTACAATCGAACTTAATTATAAACTCCGATTAAACTAGATGCTGTCGTCGTAAGTTTTTAAATGGACACAAACTGTGCTACAATAGTACTTAATTGACAGTGAAACGAGTCACTGTCATTTTAGATTTAAACAAACAGACTGTGTTATAGTTAAACCCAATGAACAGACTGCGAAATAACAAGACACTATTCAACATTAAACAACACTGCGTAACGGATAGCTAGCGCGCAGACTGCCCAGAGCTGTCAGGAAACGTCCGTATAGTCAGTCTGCGTATTACTGCACAAAACCTTGTTCTATTTTCCGCTGGGTCGCATCGATTTCTATAGAGCTTCATGATTGGTTGGTATCTACACGCGTAACAAATAGCGTAAAAACTAACAAATCATGAGGCTCTATAGAAATCAATGCGACCCAACGGGAAATGGAACAAGCTTTTGTGCACTAATACGCAGACCGACTATATTGACGTTTAGGCTGCCTGCGACACAGGGTACGTAAGGGATTAACTAAATCAAAAATCGTGACTGATGGTTAAACGAGACTATTTTTCATAACGTCAGGAACAAAATTCCTTAGAACCAGAAATTGTTCTTGCCAGACACTTTGAAGCAGATCACGAAAATGATCCTGAAAATTTATGAACTATTTTTGCCATTTGTGGTAAGCTGCGGGTTCGAAGTGGTCTGAACTTGGAGTTGAAAACTATTTTTTATATCTTTAAATGCTTCCAAGAATTGAGGCGACGAAAAGTAAGTTTGGTTGGGCAAACACCTTCTGTGACACGGCTGGAGAACAAATAATGCTACTAATTTTCAGATCGACTTTGAGCTTCATGTTATTCTATTCATATTGTAAATTATGCCACCATACTTTATTTGCAGTGTTTTGATGCAAACTCGGCTTGAATCGTTCATAGTAGTTGTATTTTTGTACAGTAAAAACCCGCATAAAAGCACCAGTGGAATAAGGACACTCAGGCTGAAATTTGCTTAAAGATAGCAGAAGTATAGAAACACATTTAGTCTGAAAAACGAAAGTTGTTCTTATATATAAAAAATTGCCTGCCAATTCCATGTAGCGATTAGAACAGTACCCAACATACTTGGGTATTTGCAGGTACGGTTAGTAATTGTTTCTGCGGCTGGATATTTTTTTTAACAAATAAATGTTACCTTCTGTCACTCAGTACTTTTTTTATTTAAAGAAACAATTTAAAAATACCGTAAGAACATTTTCAGGCTGATTTTGCAGAAAACACCCGATGTATAAGAACAAAATCAGCCTGAACCCCAACAAACATCCTGTTATTTTGTGCGGGTTTTTACTCTTCTTCTCATTTCTTAGCCATGGTAAGATTACACAGTGATCTGGTGATGATGTCATGTCACAGCCCTTTTTTTTTGCTTTTAAGCGGGTCGGAGGATGCCGGCTTCCAGTCCGTTAACACGTGTCAACATGCATGTATGTGTTTCGCTCCGTGAGTTCAAGTGACAGTTTGTGCGAGAATAGCTATTTAATAATGACAATTGAAAAATAAAGGGATATCAAACTAGAGCTATTTTTTGTGGAATAAGAATCCTAAAATTGCGTACAGAATTAATAAATTGGTGGGTTTTGTATTTAATAGGTTTGTAAGGCGTAAAATAAAAGTGTTGGCTTCGAAATCCAGCTCCTTTGTTTGTTGTTGTTGTGTTCTGCAGTATTTCAATTTCAGTATCTAAAAAAATACATTAAAATATCTAAACTACGACATTGTTTTGTGTGTGCCTTTGATCGAATAATTCATCAAGAAAAGAAACAACAAGTAGAGCATTCAGCTTGAAAGCGATGAGTCGAATCTAAGAACTTCCCTCGGGAAAAACAGTTGAAATGCTGAGCGTTTAAAAACCGTATGGTTAGCGTTTTAGCGTGCGCGCACCGCCGCAGGTTACTAAAACTGAGGGTATGAGAAAACCGAGGAAGAATGTGACCGACAAACGAGCGGCTCCAGCACGGTCCCAGCACCACAATTCAAGACCTAATGGTCTATCTTTTGTGGTCAACCATGCTTTTGTACTGATACAAAGACATTGATGCAGCACTGGGGTTTTGCGGAAACTATAAAACAAATATACTCGACAAGCCTTAGCTCTTCATGATCAAGAACTTTTCGTTGCAAAATAGCTTACACTATAGTTACAGGTCACACTGTACTTTCTTTTTTTTGTACAAGAACATTTTGCCAGTATAAAGAACCTTGTGGCTCAAAAGTGCATATTTCTATACGACGAAATTCTTAAAATGGAAATAAGAGCCATCGTTATCAAGACTCTTTTTTGGTAAACACTACAGCAATGCATTTTGGGTTAATATATGGGAACAGACTTTGGGTGTATTTGTACAGACAATCTAAGTTTTAAGAAACACCAAGAACATTTGAAATTGAGTTCCTGGAAAGAGTTTAAAAGAAAGTTAAGTCGGGAGGTCCTCACAAAAGTCATAAAATGGAGTGTATGCAACTTGAACACTTCAGAGCGAGCGAATATTTCACATGCTTTCCATGAAACTCGCATGACAAAAAATAATTCAAGGTTTAGCTCTAATACGAAAAAGAGAATATATTCAAATCGTATGAGACACAAGCTGAGTTTACGTCCAGGATAGTGCTAACAAGTCAAGGCCTCTTGACACGCTAACAATTGTTCTCACAACCCACCAAAAAAAACGGGCCTGCAATCAGAATCTACCTGGGGCTTGGAACATTCCAGCTGAAACCTGTTTTTAAATACTTAAAAGTATTTTTTCTCTGCAATTAACAGCTTTAAGCTTTCAAAGACAAAAACCATAGCACAGAGGCTTTGTTTGCAAACTTTTGATTTCCTAATATTCTTAAGCATTGGCGAAAATCTTACGAGAATTTCGTTTAACATGTCCAAAAGGTCGCTTTTAAAAGTAAATCAAAACCCTCCCACACTAAAAACATGCATCGTTTTTAAAAGCGTTCTAGGACATTTCTCGCAAAGTGTGGTTTAAACCGCAATAAAAGCAATTTAAGCTAAAACCGAGCCGAAAGGCATGGCAACATAACTACAAAGTTAGAGTTTTTCTTACTACTAATACACACCTTTTTGTGTTAAAATAAAGGTAATTTTTGTATCAAACGACACCTTCGGTTTTAGAAACGATGAAAGATATAACAATTGGCTCATGGCTCATACACAGCTGCAATCAAGAGAAAATGAATATCTTGGTTAATGTCATGAAATTTTGAAACAATTGCAGTTTAATAGACTCATAGCGAATGGGCCGCAGGTGTTTGCACGCTCCATTCACAGATTCATTGCCCTGAATTAGAAGTAGAATGTTTGTTTAATTTTGAAAAAAAGTTTCATTATTAATGAAGATATGGAACAACACTGCATGATTTCTTTTTGCGAGGTGTGGAAGTTTTCTTTAACTGGTTAGAAATTTGACTTGGCGAGTTCCAATATTTGACGCAATTAATAAAGACAGTGAATCGGTTTTTCGCAAAACTTTTCTGTTTGTTGAAGTACTGTACGTGTAAAGTGAAGAAGCACAACTTTCCTCACTTAGCAAACAAGCAACTGATTGGTACAGAAAATGTCAGCTGCACATCAAAATAAAAAGTTGAACCAATCACAACACCGAATGATTGTTCGTCTGTAGTCGAGTCGGCATAATTGCCAATTAATTAGCTTTTAAGTAAAAGCACCTAATTAGCAGGATTTGAAGAGCTGTGCAAACACTAGACAGTGCAAGATTATCTGCAGATAAAGCTTTGTTGGTGTACTGGATTGCTTTGACTTAGAGATACAAGCCCGGCTGACAACCAAAGAACACTTCTAAATATATACATCTTCGCTGGATCCCACATGACTTTGACTAAGGCGTTTTTGGTGATTCTCTTCGCAGCGTCTGCATTCCGTTACAACGCAAGCCTTGAACTCGCGCTGCGGGGATGGCAATATATTTCGTACGATCTACAATCAACTCCCATTGGAACAACACGAAACGATATATCGTTTTCGTTTAAAACTGTTCATCCATCGGGTTTACTGGTTCACAGCGGCGGTTCTTTTGGAGATTTCATTACAATAGAGCTGATTCATGGCGAACTTCGGTAAGTGGAAAATATTTTCCCGTTGGTTGTTTGTCTGGGAATCGCGACAGGTAAATGTTTTTGCTCCCAGAATGAACCCAACTTTCCAGAAAATCTCCTTACAAAAACAAATGTGTGTTGTTTTCCATGTTTAGCTTTCCTTTGTATCTGTCCTTATGTTTAAGCGAACTGTTTAACTGCCATAATCTCTAAAGTTGCGAAACTTGTGCACGCCGTAGAAAGACTTGAGGTGAATGCACTGCGGCGCGAGGTCGCTCGCTAGTGTTCGAGTCAAAAATGTTTGTGCATGTTGTTTTGCTATATATTGAAATACATTTTAAACACATTTGCCAAGCTACGCAGACCGGCTAGTCCTTAAACATGAGAACGAAAACACAAATATATATATTTTAAAAAAAAAATAGCCGTCTCACCATAAAACTCCAGCTGTTTAAAAATATTTCGCTGAGTGACAGTGGAGGTAGAGTATCACGTTTCAGAACTCATAAATACTACTTTGTGATAACTATGAGATTTTTTATCAACATAAGAACTACTTACGAATCTAGAGGTGATGCCGGAAAGTCTCCAACCTTAGATAACGGCTATTTTTCGTATTTTGGAAGAGCTTTGAAAGTTAAATGAAGTTCGTAACATGTGATCAATTGACACTTTCCCGCTCGAAGAACTAAATTATTTTTTCCCTGTTGTTCTTAATTTAAGTTTAGGTTTTAAAAATAATTAGTATCAAATAAAGATTTATCTACGTGACAGACAATAGTATAGGGACTAAGAACAGGCTGTGATATGATTTGATATGCTCTTAATTTAGCAGCGAATGCTTCTTTATATGTAGCTGTTTCAGCGTATATAGGAATTCTTTTGGGATGTTTCGGTCGGGATGAGTAAATAACTATGTCATTGTTAGACATGTTTTTGTAAGTTGGAAATCTCTTGTTTATTTTAGATATTAAATGTAGCTTTTATCAAAAGAGATTTTCACAAGGAAGGGGAAAACCACATTGCCATATGTTTGCTAAAAGGGTCACAAGTAAATATTTTGGCGTTGCGCCGTTCCTTTATAAAACTGAAGTATATTTAGTCTATCTGTCAGAGAACTCACTTTGATTTCTCAAGGTGAGCACAGACGGGAAAAAAACACAACTCAAACTTGCTTGAACACTGCATTCGCCCTATTTCTGTTGCACAGAAACCCTGTACACAGTTTTCTGTTTTATCTCGATTCTTAAACGTGTTCCGAGTTCTGTAACTTTTCGGTTTTTTGACCTGCTACGGGTGTTGTTTAGTCATAACACAAACACTGCTGTGGGTCGGGGGAAGACAAGTCTCGTCCTTACATTTTTCTGCTTGCTGACTTGCTATTTTGTAAGAATGAAGCAACTCAGTTCCTTGAGTTCTTGAGTTTTTTCCTGCAGTACTGTTGAAACTTTTTGAAATTAGAAAAATTAGTAGAAAAATGGCATGTGCCCCCACTCCCCTCCCCCCAAAAAACTGAGCCGCTGATGCCCTTCCCCCAACCAAATCTCAAAGTTGCTCTGCGGTCTTTGTTTCTGTATAATAATATGATGTTTCTGTATAATGATATGAAAGAAACACTCAACAGTGCTTTTTGTTAACACCTTTTATTCCTAATTGAAACACCAAACAGTTTAGTATTTTGGAGAACTTTCAGGTAGTGGAAATGCACCGGATGAAAGTTTGCAAATTTTTCAAATTCTGGTGCACAGATGACTTTGTTTTTGTAAAACCCGCTTTTCTACTTCGGGGTGAAATATTTTCAAGTGGTTTGATTAACAAAAATTGATGATTAATCTGAGGTTGTGTGAAAAGCTGAGTGTTCCAAGCTTTCTTACTTTGAAGTAAGCTTATTTTTATTAATATTCTTGCACGTACCAAATTTAACCACGTCAAAGTTCAAGTGCTGTGTTTACGGCGTGTAAACCATGAGTTTTCCTCTATAAAAGAGAATGAATAAGCAAGTTCGGTATTGTGAATCAAAACTTAGGAAACAATGCCGATCAAAGTTGTTGTTTATGGATTTTGTTATACGTCTTCGATTCGAAGCCCCATTTTCCCCCGCAAAAGAGACAACATTTTCACGGCATTTTGAGTTCCTCTCTTTATGCATGTGAAAAAGGAGCAATGCTTGGAGTGTGATGGGAAAGGAGCGCAGGGTACGAATTAAGAATTTTGTCTGGCCTGCAACTTCGATTTGGCTTTTGAGGATAAGGAAAAATTCCATATAAATCCTTATTTGTATGCTGCTTAGTTATTGGCCTTCAAATCTGTTTTTTTTTGTCATACATTTCGTCATTTGTAGTCCCTTAATTCACACTCTGATGCAAATAAAACGAGCAGAGTGGTAACACGTAAACTGACTGGTTCAAACTTCCGTTGCGTTCGAACCAATATTTCTACTACTAGCTACTTCATACTAATCTTGGGCAGTAGTCAACGCTTGACTGAATGGTCACTGCTACCCAAGCTTTGTATGTTTGGGGGTTTGGTCTTTATGCTCGAAGTCTACGCAATAGCGTCGACTGTTTGCTTCTTTACGACTATTCTTTCTTCCCCTGCCGGACTCTTGTATTTTTCGCACTATTATGTGTATGAAATTTAGAAAAGGTTGTTAACTAGAAGACTTGCACTGCGATAGTTCTCTTTATGTTTATTAGAAATTGGTGCTTTATAGCGACACGCAACGTTTGACGTTCTTGATTCGGACTTTGCAGTAGCAAGTGTTCATACAGTAGCCATATCTGGAGTGTTCTCAACTTCTGATTCAGGAGGCAGCCGGGACTTCTGAGTTCTGTTGTTTATTGAGTCAACGCGCAATTTCAGTTGTCTTGTTTTCATACTTAGAGTTTCTTTTTGCTACGATTAACACATAAAATATTGCTAGAAAATTAATACTCGGATGAGGAGACATTTTAAATGTAGAAATGTTTTTTGTTGCTAAACTAATTGAGTAGTTTTATTAAAACAAAGGGAATATTTGCAACTTTAGAGAATATTTCGCGTAATTCCTTTTTTACGTCCTCGCGGTTGAGTTTGTTTGGTACTATCAAACACGAACGAAATTTATTTAACAAAGAACAGCCGCACGTGTCAGTTCTTAAAAGTATATATAATAAAATCCTTTGTTTCTTCAGTTTTGCGTGATTAACACTACAGATATGTATTGGATTGTCGGCAATTAGAAGTCTATTTAACCATTTTCTCATTGTTGTATTGGCTGGTGAATAGCAGTACGTGGCAACAGGTCAACAGGTGGTTTTCGAAACAAAGCAGAACTTGAAAACTTTAGGGCCTTGTTGTTCAGAGCCCGATTATTGCTAGTCCTTGGATCATCCTACAGTTTTTAACAAGTATTAACCCGGAACTAGCCCTAATTCGGCTTTGGACAACCGTGCTGTAAACACTGTTTCCTTTTTTATGTGTACGATTTGATAAACGTAAAAATGCATTTCTGGGCATGAGTTTGAGAGAAAAACGAACGCATGACGTCTTTACATATCAGTACTATACAAGAGGTTGATTAACAGCGTTGAGGTTCCGACAACATAACGTCAGTGTCGATATGTTTTGTTTATTTAGTTTTTCTCGCTTGCATAGCTGCAAAGTTTTGTTTTAATAAATTGATACACAACTCAGAATCACAGGGAAAAGTATTCGCTTCGAATTCGTGTTTTCCCTATTTATCAGTTCTTGTGCTTCATTTACGCCATATTGTACATCCTTCATGCCATTGTAGTAGACACAGCAGATAGTTCTTCTATTGCCCTGTTCTGTTGTCAACCATAAAAGTAAATACAATCTAGAAATTCTCAAGTTTTTGGTTTTGAGAAACCATGAACGCTCAACACTTCCACTCTGAGTATTGAGCGTTCATGGTTTCTTAAAACTTGAGAATTTCTAGATTGTATTTACTTTTATGGTTGACAACAGAACAGGGCAATAGAAGAACTATCTGCACAGGTGTCTACTGACAGTGGCATGAAGGATATAAAATATAGAGTAAACGAGGCACAAGAATATCTGGAACACGCGACGATCAAAATGATTGGTCACAATATAGTGTTTGACCGAGCTGGTTCAAAAGTTAGGATATTCTTGAATTTTATAAACTCAGCTTCAATAGCACGTCGATAGTTAACACTGTGCCGTTTAGAACAAGTCGAGAAACACTTTCGAAACTGGTGTATCATATCCTTGTTATTTGTGCCGCGAAAATATTGCTAATGCGTAACAGAACGACTTGTGTGTCTGGACAAAACTCTACATCCCCTTTACTTCAAAGGCTTTAGAGTAAGGGAGGCTTTGTTTTTTTAATCTGAGCTGTGGTCAAAGTGACTCTCGACCGCAAGACAAAACCGGATCCGCGATGACCAGCTTGATTGTGAGTGGGTTTGTGTTTTTTTCTTCAGTTCGACAGTTAAGTTTAACTTCAAATTTTTAGTAAGTTTTGTAGTCATATTGACGTGAAGGTTATTATAATTTTATTAATTATCAATTGAAGTAAGTATTCATCTCATCCAGAGAACAACATGTTTAT
The DNA here is from genome assembly GCA_027574985.1 of Umimayanthus nakama. Taxonomy (NCBI): domain Eukaryota; kingdom Metazoa; phylum Cnidaria; class Anthozoa; order Zoantharia; family Parazoanthidae; genus Umimayanthus; species Umimayanthus nakama. Next base: position 1,261 of record JAOBRG010189319.1, on the reverse strand, counting down.
GGTTCAGGGAAAAAAGGAAACCCGTCTTCTTCTATTTGGCGTTATTTTAAGATTTAGGGGTTTGTATTTGCTCAGAAAAAGTAGAAAGCATTTTGTCTCGGTGTTCTAGAAAACTGACCAAAAACGGGACCGTGAAATTTGCGGTGTGAAAACCTCTTGTAGAAGACGTGGAGGCTGAACAAGAGCCAAAATTTAAGATTATGCAAAGCTGAGGGTGAGATTTTAATTTATAAACTTTGAGAAGAGAACGAAGAAACGCTTTTAAATATTGTGGGAGAGCAGGGCAATTTGAAATTCGGTTTTGGTAAGCAGAGGGAACCAGGAATGGATGCTGAGACAATTAAAAGGATGTACTTGCGGAACGTATTGGAGAGATTTGAAGCTGAGATCCTAAGAAGTCGCGAATGCTTAGCGTCACAGCCCAAATATATACGTTCTTATAAAACCAGCCTGACCAATCGATAAAATTAGATATCGGAAATCCAATCGATTAATAATTGTTTGGGAGATTAGATCACAAACTACGATATTCGAAACTGTCATTCACTGCATGTCTGCGAGATGCAAACTTAAAGCTTTGAGCAAGCAAAGGCCCGTTTCGAAGGGATGACCTGTGCAAGTCCTTTTTGACAAAGATCAGGCAGACCACCCCCTAAATCTATCATTTCTGCTCTTACCATTACGAGATAGACTAACGATCGAGTTGCCAATTGAGTTGAGTTTGAGTTAAGTTTGAGTTAAGATTGAGTTAGCAAATATTCAATTTGTAAACAAAATAACGATGTTGGCAAATGTTTAAATATTGAAAGTCTATACCTTTTCTCGAAATAAACGGAAAAAAACAAAAATCATGTGCCAATAATTTCTTTCCCGCCGAACTTGCATTGCGTTACAGTGTAACCAGAGAGATGCAGTCTACGGTGGGAAATAGCTGAATTATTTAAGTGCATATTTTACTGATATTTTACGGAGGCTCAAACTGTAAAACGAAGTTTATAGCCCAAACCTAGTTCATTCTAGAGATTCTCTCATCATTTAAATGAAAGAACATTGTAGGCAAAAAAATCGTGTGTTGATTGTGGCTAATTTTCTTCACGCCACTGAAGCTGCATGCAATGCGGACCAGTCTACGATGGGAAACCGGAGAGAGCTGAGTTAATATACGGCAAAAAAAATAATTGCAGATAAAAACTGATTTTTCCGACGCTGACTGACTGGATCATTCTTCCAGATTCTTCATAGATTGGTAAATATTTTTTTG
>JAOBRG010189208.1:0-17744 GCA_027574985.1 Umimayanthus nakama | reverse complement strand
TGCAATCACTATGCAGAAAATCATTGTAAAACTGTTAAGTAGTTGTGTTGGTTGCAAATAAAATAAAAAAAAATAAAATAAAATAAAAAAATCTTCCACTTCGGGGAATGGTTGTTAATTATCATCATTATTATTATTGCTAATTTAATTTTAAAGGAATTTACATTTCTACAAATGCACTCTAGCGAGTTTTTTTGTGCTATTTTTATCTTTACAACAGTTCTCATGGTAAAACAAGTTAAAATGATAAAAAACAGCATCCTGTTTTTCAGTCCATTCGTTTTGTAAAGCTTGCCCAGCATACTTAAGTACGCACTTAAGTACACTACATGTTGGATCCGTTTGGGCACCATGTTTGTTAATGCTGGATGACGTCAGATACCAATAAGCTGGTCCAAATACATCCAACAAGTGTTGATTAGTAAGACGGGCTTTAAAACTCTTAAATTACCTACTTACGTATTTACTTACTTAGACTTTCTTACTTTAACACTTAGTTAGACTTTGACCATGATTAGATCTAGGGCCGAAGTAAGGTTTTTAATTAGGTCTAGTTCTAGGACTAGAGTAAGGTTTATGATTAGATCTTGTTCTAGGGCTAAAGTAGGGCTTATGATTAGGTCTATTTCTAGGGCTAAAGCATGGTTTTTGATTAGGTCTAGTTCTAGGACTAGAGTTCGGCTTATGATTAGGTCTAGTTTAAGGACTAGAGTTAAACTTATGATTAGGTCTAACTCTAGGGCTAGAGTAAGGTTTATGATTAGGTCTAGTTCTAGGGCTAGAGTTAGGCATATGATTAGGTCTAGTTCTAGGCAAGCTAGGGTGAGGCTTATGACTAGGTCTAGATCTACGGCTACAGTTGTGCTTGTGATAAGTCCTCTGATTAGGACTACGTCTATTATTTCGACTACAGCTATGATAAAACATAGCACTTACGATAATCAAGATTTCCCTAAAGACACTTATTTTGATCTGTACTCGGTTGTTGACTGACATGTTTGAACTATTTCTTGAGCGTTCTCGTGCTAGTTTAAGGTTACTGAACGGATCAAAACTTCGAAATTGAGTTTTCGCAGATTATAAATACACATGAAATGAACTTCTAGTCAAAAAACTGTTTCTCAATACGTCTAGTAGTTTGCGAGATATGACTAACGAAAGTTTTTACCGGAAGTAAAACTGTATAATGCGCGGTGAAATTTAAGTGTGAATTTCTCGAGACTTGTTTGAGCTCAAACTACGAATACATAAGGGATTAATGCTCCCGCAAGTTTTAGTGTCATGCCGTCAAATTTGGCAAATTGATAAAATAATAGCCGAAGACGAAAATGGTCCTGGCGAATTTTGAAATTCCGCCCCAATTGTTCTTTATGACTCAAACAGTGCAGTTTTGTATGCTGCAAATGGGGATTTTTCTTTAAATGCTTGCAGAAAATTAAACACGACTTCAATCAAAAATCGCCAGGGCAGAATTAGAATAAAAATTGTGCTAAATCTTACAAACAAACTAAAAATTGATGAAATTGAAACTGACAGGCGCATTGACGTCTTGAAATTGAATAAACAATTTGAGTTATGATGCTCGCATTCGTTTACAAACTAAAATTTTGAAAAACTATTTTCATCATCACTCAGATAATTTTATAAGCTTTCCATTGATATGTAGGTTTGTGGGTGTTCGATGCGTATTAACGGAATAACACACGGAAAACTAAAAACACCGATTATTTTATTTTTATTCAAATAATATGATGTCTGTAGCGCGCATCAGAGTAGACCTTGAGATGATAGTGATAGGAAAGACCAAGAAGCCCATTCCAGCACCCCTGGAAGGGGAATTTGTAGGAAGAATGAACTGAAATTACTGGGGATAACTTTCAATGAAAATCCGTGTAACTGGGATACACAATTTGTAAATACGATAGAGAAAGCCAATTCTATAGGATCATATAGGAAAATTCATTGCCTGACGAGTGAATTCCACGTTACATTTCACAAGAAAAATGTGTATGTTTTCGCGCACACGAAAGCCATTTAGTTGCAAGGTCAACCAGCCAACGGAGGAGATCTTGTCAAAAACAACGACACACTCGCCAGTTTCATCTGGACCTCGTGGAGACAAACTAAATAATGAAAGTCTGACATTTTCCACTTAATACAATATCTCAAAACAGAGATCAAACTGGAAAAGAATAATTCTGCGGAAAGACGGTGAGCACTTACATCACTGATGAGGTGTGATCGTCAAATTTATCAGTCGATCTTGAATCAATGAGTGAAACGAACTGAATAAGAACTTTTCAGTACAAAAACTTCGTAAAAGTACAACTAGAAGTTAAAAGAAACTAGAAAGTATTTCATCGCGGTTCTATTTAGAAACAAAATTCAGTACATTCATTTTGTTTTTCCGCAAAATTCTTTAAAATAAAACGCTTGTTCAAACTTCGAAACCCTAGATGGCTAGATATTGTTAAAGTCAAGTTTGTTTTCTTTCTTCGCCAGCCACTTCAACTCGGTGAACATGTTTAAAATAATATGCTTCTATCTCCACGATTTATCTTTTCACACTGGTGAATTAACAGGTGAGTTGTTGAAAGTTGTGCCTGTGAACAGAGAAACTACTTTTGTTGTCACTCGCTGTGTTTACTGTAACTGTTGGAGCTGAAGAGTGAACTGACGACAGAATCGTCATTCCTTCCACTCAACTGGAAAGACGTTTTACATCGCAAACCACTTCAGTTAGTTTGTAACGAACCTGGCTCGTATTCTTTGCATTTATTCTTTACTTGTCTGTCTAATTTCTAAAATGAATTGCTTTAACAGTTGTACGGATTTTTGTTTTGTTATGTTGTTATATTCGAGCTCTTTGACTTTGTGTTGTTTTCCTTCGTACCAACAACGAATCCGGCAAACGGCAGTCGCAAGAATTTTATTAGTGTTTCTAACTTCCAACTTCGTTTTTGAATGCCTCCGTTTCTTCCTCAATGTAAGTTAATTTACTGGCAGTAAGTAGCTCACTTCTTTCTGTATTCTCGCTCCTTTTTTTCTGCCAAATGAAATATTTCTTATTGTCTTTGACTTTGTTGCTGTTTTCTCGTATTTGTAAGGATTGAAGGTTTTTACGTCTCTCCAAAAATCAAACTTAAGCTCAAATTTCGGTAGCATACATTAATTCTTGCTTAAGTTCTGTTAATGTTTTCTTTCGAAAAAAGGCCTTTGGACATTAGTATATAATTATTGTTTGTTACTTTGCCACCAAACTTAAAGAAAACACCGGCAAATGACCAACATGTCGTCTCGACTCAACGCACCCTAAAATCATGCGATTCCATCTGAAATACCTTCTCATCTATTCTGTTATTATCCAATCAGCTTGCGATCGCGAGATTCATCCATTTCATGCGATTCTAGAATGTTTATCCTTCCTGTAGGTAATTATTATGGCTAACCACTGGAAGAATTATCTTTCTTGTTTGACAGTCTCATCTTGTCTTTTTTACGTATTGAGATCTGGGCCTCCGCCTACAATAACAAATATATACTACAAATTGGAGCAACTTCAGAATTCCCAGCCACCATTGTTCTCAATTTTAGTGCGCGCGTGTTTCTTTAGAACGAGGAATGCGCAGTAATAAATTTGCTCAAATGGCCGGGTATTCTGAAGTTTAGACGAAAGCTTTAGAGCTAGAGACAAGCATTTGTGGGGCAAAATCACAGGAGTCCTAAAACACCAACTCAATAAAGCCTTATGCCGCCCCGAAAACCGTATACTAGGATAAAGACATCAAAACTTTGTTTTAACTGTTGCGAAAACCGAAAGATTCAAGGGTTGTTTCTGTAATAGATGTCTCTTTAATTTTATCTAGCATTTTATTTTCGACTGCATTTTATTTACATTTTGTAACTTATTTTTAACCAGAGTTTTAGCTAATATTTTGGTGTATTAGGCTTTTAGGTCATTTTTTTCGTGAACGTCACTTTCTTATTTTTTGTTTACTTATTTTATTTGTTTATTTATTTTTTATTAGTTAAGTTAGTTAACTGATTTACTTGGCCATTTCCCTAATGGGTGAAGAACACTGTTACAGGTTTTCCAAGTACAGCAGCTTCTCACAGGGAAGAAGCTGACAGTACGAAGGATGTTTCTCTCTTCTATATTCGACTTATCTGAATAGGGAACATTCGTTCCGAAAAGTTAAGAAGACACCAAAAAAGAAAAAACAAGTGAAAACAGGACGAAAAACAGTCATCACAAGAAGATACACCAACGACTAAACATCGCTGTCCATGGACAACTTAGAAAAAAAATGTTGCCGAAATTTTAACCCTCGACCACGCAAGAGTTCTATGCCAAGTGGTTATCAACTGTGTTAACCTCGCATACACTTTTCGTTTGTTAAGAACGATTTTCAGGTATCAAAATTATCTTCAGGTTTCAAACAAAGTAGCTAACTGAACAGTAAAGAGCATTCAGCCAGAACAACAAAAAAAACTGCTTTCAAAATTCGGATTTATCGTACAGGCCGCAAAACGATACCTTGTAACAGGAGTATATCGAAACTAAGGCCCTATAGTATCTTTAATAGATTCATACATGCTGCGATTTGATGCTTTAACTTAAGACCAGTCTTTATTCGGACGAGTACTCAGCCTCAATGGGTATTGACTGATTTTGAGCTTGGCTGTATCTATGAGCGGCTAACTGTTGTGCCTCCTTCCTGTCGAGGAGCTCATTAGCTTTGATAGACGAGTTTCCCAAGCCCAGTTGCCGTTGATTAGAACTTAAGACTTGAGGTCCGAGTTCGAGTCCCGCTCTGCCCGCTGGTCGTGTTGGCTGTGAAGGATTTCTGGCCAGCCTTCCTGCAAGTGACACTGAAAAGCCCCATACGTATTCTGCTAGTCAAAACTTAGTGTTCAATCTACATAAATACGGGCGAGATCTGAAGATAGAGTTAAATACATTTTGAATATGGGACTTCTAATGACAACTCCCAATCGAGGCTTTTCAGTGTCATGCTATAAAAAACCAAACCAACATACACCAGTTAGCTGTTTACAAGCGTGGCCAAGGACTAGAAACTCAGATTTTCTGTGAAACAGATCCAGCTAGTGGGCAGAGCGGGAATGGAACTTGGAAACTCCAGGTTACGGTTACAAGTCAAACACTCTAACCATTATATTGAACAGTTCATATCCACACTAGAATTGATGAATGCTTAACATCAAGCTGAGGCTAATCCTGTAAAACGAGTTTAACGTCTTTGTAGCCGGTGGCAACTGAGAATAGTCAATTGGTCTATTGATACAGGTAACTATCATTAGACACCAGGTTAATCACTACGCGCGTGAATAACGTTAAACGCAACATTTATTTGTGTATCACATTTAAGTGTTAATCAATCTGCTACTAGGATCCTAAGGATGTGTTTTTGGCGAAAATTTCTTACCTTAAAGTCATACCAACTATCGTTTAGCAATTATAGAGCTCTCTTTACTCTGTGTTTTCTCTCCACTTGCAGGACAAGACAAGGGAGAACGCTTTGGCGAAGAATTTGCTCTTGGTGCCGTAGAACAGTGGGTGAAGGGCGCTTGGAAGATTGGACAACACGAAGTACGAGTACATTTGAACAATCCACGAGTAACTCCAGCAACGCAGTTCCCCGTAGTGAAACAGAACAAGCAGGATTGGGTAGAGCGGGTAACAGATCAGAAAACTGACGATGATCATGTACATCATCTTCAACAAATTGTTTTCCATCTCGGCTACTCCATCTCTTAGTTTAGGCTCTTTTTGGATTGGGACGTTGTTGCCAGGGTTCTCTTGAAGTTTGACTTGTAGCTGAGCTGGGTCTTCATTGCAGATTGTTGAAGCAGATGCTCTTCCTTCTGTTTGCGACCTTTTCTTGATGATGACGATGTGCCGGCGAATCTTTACTGCAACCAGAGTATACGCTACGATTATTGTAATTACGGGAGTGTATTGTACCACGGAATTCCAGATCAAGTTATAGATATTGTAGTTGGAGGGCTCCCAGTTTACTCCACAACAGGTTTTTGTGGGATCTTTATAGCAAGGTACCAACTGTCGCGTGATCACCATGGGGAGAACAATAGCTACACCAACAGACCAAAAGGACGCGAGAAGACACTTGGTCTGGAAAGCGGTCAGCCTTCTTCTCGGGGGGAAGTACACTACCAGACAACGATAGACGGCGATTGCAGCCATGGTAAAAGTGACGTTTGTGAGAAATACATTGTGAAGGGGATTTACCACTTTGCACAGGAACTCACCAAAACGCCAGCCATGTTTCCACCAGGTTTCCTCGTAGTAAAGCAGGAGAGGTGCCAATATGACTTGCCCAAGCTCGCCCACGGCTAAGTTTGCAGCTAGTTGGTAAATTAATGGCATTCGACCGTGCAGTTTGCGGATTGCTTGCAACACCATCATATTACCAACAAGCGCAACAGCAAGAATAGACGCAGCCATAACAAATCTGATGTATGTTGAGGCTTCAGGCTCAATGAAATAACTACAGTTTGTATCGTTTGTTAAAGTTCCATTAGCGGTGCTTTGGTTTGTCATGGCTGTGGATGGTGCGAAGAGTTGCAATCTTTCTCTGCAAGTCTATGATTGTCGTTTTCGTCTGGGAAGTATTCCAATTAAGAACCTGAAGCAAAATTACAAATTAGATTTTTATTAACTATTAAACTAATTTTTGAGAACAGATGAACACATGTACAAAACATGGGTATTCTATTATCTGCTTTCCTGCTGTTTTATTTTCAGGTAACCAAAACAGACATCGGCAGTACTACTACTTAGGAGCCACAAAAACTAAAAAAGTTGAGCATTAATCGGAAAAACAAAAAAAGCTAAGACTGTATACGAAACAGGCTAGCAGAAATTAGGAAACAAGTAAATTAGTACAAGTCAAGTTACTTCAAGTGTTATCGTGGCACTGGATTTGAGGTAAGCTTGTACCGGCAACAAAACATGCACAAAATTTGAATGTATTAAATGAGCTGGCCTGAGTGTCAAATAGGAATGAAGACGTCTCCGGAAGGTGTCATTGCCAAGGATACCTTCGGGTTAAGTTCGTTGACTGGATATTCTGCTTGAGAATTGTAATTCAAATTTGAGATAGTGAGGCTAGTCCGTGCATTAAACACCTTCAATAGCGATAAGTACGTTCGAATAAGAGTACTAATAGATAAAAATAGATTTCAACGTTATAAGATGTGAAACTTTCCTAACTAACAACTAACGTCTCTAATCTATGCAACGATTAAAACGATATTTTGCAAGACTCGACTGAATTTTGACGCGAAGATAATTGGGGAAACTTGCCCGGAAATAGTAATAAAAAGGTTGAACATGTATCATTGTTATGACAGTGTGTTGCATAGTGCAAAAAAAGTCGTACAGTACTTGGAGTGGTGTATTGCAAAAAGCGTTTATAAACGGAAAAAAAATCCAAAATGTTTTTAAGCATCGTTTCAACGATAATTTTCTCTATCTCACAAATCATCATTAAAATGGAAAGCCACGGCAAGGAATGTATTATTTTACCTACGACCACTCAAAAAAGGCACACCTAGACTCATAAGGAAATACTCGGAATGAGTGGTTTGCAAATTAGGGTGGTTTATAATAACTCGCATAAAATAACATGAATACATACATAAACAACTTCACACACATACATACATTATTCACACATGCATACACATTTCAACCATAAACAATTACACTCACACACATACATACATACATTCACAGACGTACATGTACTGGTACAGATAAGCTCTACTGGCATTTTACTTTACACTGTACATTGCCAAAGCTATTACAACTTTAACAAAACCAGTTATGAAATACATTATAGTTTTACAGATTTCTTTTGAAATATGACATAAAAATGCGCACTAATTAGTACAAACTAAGCGGTAGCTATTTTTTACGTAACAAGTTGTAACTTGATATATAATTTGCAGTGCAATAAATTGAAATTTTCCGTGTTTAAAAGTGTATTAAAAAATCATGTCGTTATCAAAGGATTCACTAAATAAATGACAGCATTGTCTAGCGAGGAATGATCTGCGAAGTGTTTCATATCTTCAGCAATGAATTAGAAAAAAACTTTCATTCTCAGTTTCATTTGAATTGCAGAGGTTGCAAATTCTTTCCTCTCGGAAAGCTTCGGATCTCTTGCGAATTTCTTAGTGTATTTATTTGATTACTTGTACTGAATCCTTGTTAAAATATGCGACAAAAATCATTTTTCGGAAGATTTAGTTTTGACAAAAAACTTCGTAACTGTTTTCTCAATTCTTTATTGTGTGAGCTATTGTACTTTGTCTCAAGAAACCAAATCGTAACACCCTGTCTCCCGGAGATATGATTCTTAATTCACTGATTATAATTTTCCATGTCTAGTTTTTTTGATATTAAAATGTGAGTATATAAGTTTTATATAAAAAAAATGTTTAAATCTGAAGCCTTCCTAATTCACCTCGTGTTGTTAGGTTTGACGCTTTCGGTTTAACCCAAGGTGTTGCTAACAAGATTTTAGATGCACTTTTTCTGGAGTACTTTGATCCCAATTTTTAAAGTTCAAAGGTTTTGAAATACCCCATATTTAACGATCATAAATCAAAATCGGAACGATAGTTGCATCAAAAACTTTAAATGCTTTTTGATCCAGCAGTTTGGATAGATCAGCGTACTTTTGAAATTTAAAAATTGCACGAATTGCTTTTTCATACAAGTCTTTTTGTGCTAGTGTAAAGCTTCAATTTCATATAATTTAGCACTATTTCGGCTGATTTGTTTTGGTATTGGAAATTAATGTTTTTTGGTTTCCTGTTCGATTTCTGAAAAATCATTATTTTAGTCCTTTCCAAATTGACTTCCATACCTACATACATACATGCAAACTTTCACACAAATACATACATTTACACACGCATATATACCTACCTACCTACATACACACACACACACACATACATTTAAACATACATACACACATACATACTGAAACTCAATGTGCAGGCAGAACTGTTTTGACCTTTGAGGTTTCGTCAGTGCAGCTCAGATTGGTTTTAAAACTGGGACATGACAATTGCTCAGCGAGCAATCAACAAATCTCATACTAACAATAATTGGCACATATTACTTTCGAATACCAGAGTGTTCAAACTCAAGAGAGCGAGCAGTGCATAATGGAGAGCGGTATTAAATCTAAAAGACAAGATAAATAATATGGGCGTTTCCAAATCCAGGAATGCTCAACATTAAGAGAACAGTTACCTGAGTATCAGTCTGATACGGAGGAAATAAACTCAATCTGCAGACAGAACTGTTTTGACCTTTGAGGTCTTGCCAGTGCAGCTCAGAGTGGTCGGAAAACTGGAGCATGTAAATTGCTCAGCGAGCAATCAATACAGTTCACACTGACAAGTAGAGCCACATAAATACATACAAAAACACATACATATTTTACATAAGTTCATACATACACACATACATACACACATACATACATTCATTCATATATAAATATTAGCATAGATTAAAGTGTTAAAATGCTCAAAGCAAAACGCGTCAGTATCACGGTGTTTCACGCCGAGGCGAACATCAGACTCAGACGATTGCCTCGGCGTGAAACACCGTATAACTGACGTTTTAGTATTTTAAACTTTTAAAATTTACCCATCTTTTAATGTCTCAATGCTTTTAGCATTTTCACAATTTCACCTATTTCATATTGTTCGGCAACCAAGCATCGAGCACATTGTTGCACAAATGAACACCGATATATTTTAACATCGATCCATACATCTATCCATTAATCCATACATCCATACACGTATACATACACATATATGCATGCACACATACATATATACTTACGTACATGCATACATACATACATACATACATACATACATACATATATACAAACATATTTTATTTTTCGTCATAATTTTTTTAATCTTTACACACTTCATTTTCTCCTGATGTTAACTTAAACCTAATTGAACGCAAAGAGCACAAATGGTTGTAGACAGAGAGTGAATTTATGGTCGTAAAGGTAATCAACATTGAATTTAAAACAAGAAGCCTTTACAGGATAAATAGATAAGTACTCTCGAAAACTCTTCCCGCCCTCCTTTTTCCCGATAAGACTTGCGTAGTGAGAAATGCCATGGACTGGAGCACGATCGATATTGCACGAGATGCCTTTAGAATCACATTTTCAACATAGAAGCTTTTTGCTTTCGTTATAACTCCATTATTTGGAACAAAGAGTAAAGACAACTGATCAAAGTACTCAAATGACCGATGAGCGGTTAGGACTGCAAAGATATTCTTACAAAAATGTCTCCGACCAAACCTTAATAGTTCATTCGTAAAAAAAGAAAGCAAAAAATACCGTTTTTTGTTATTGCACATGTTTGCAACTGACAGTCCACGCGCACGAGGACGTGGATATGTTTGGATAAGGTAGACAGGAATAAAAACTTAAGCTAAACTAAAACATAGTACTTTACTTAACCCTTAAATGCATCCCTAAACTGATATCTCAAATATGATCTGTGCATACCTTGCCTCAGAACTACTTTTGTCGATAAAACTCTCTGCAAGTCTCTTCGATTTAGTAACCATAAAGTTCAAATTTCTCTGCTTTCCTAACTATATCTGGTTTCACGGTTTTAGTAGCAGACTGTGTATCCTATTAGAAGGCGTTTCAACAACTTATTTGCAAAAGTAATTTGAGTTGCTCGTGATAAGTCTTGATGGAGAGCAAGAACTATGCATCGGTGTTGGAAACACACGAGAAAGCTGGCTTTTGTACTCCTTTCAGAAAAGCCTTTGTTCTCATAGTATACGAAGTTGTCGCTTGAGGTAATTTTAATTTAGCGCATCTAAACGCAAATGTAATTCTCTTGCACAAAACATTTAAAAATCTAGAATAGGTTTCCAATCGGTTTTGCTAATTATGTCAAAGAAAAGGGAATTAAACAACAACACGTCTTTTGCAAAAAAGCGACGAAGCGTTTTGTTGTGAATTATTGTCTGAATTTCCTACCTCCACCCTAAAAACTCTCCTTGCCAATCTCAGATCAGAAGTGTTGTGAATAATGAAGGATAATTCAACTCCGTGTTCACCTAAAAACAGAGTTCAAGCGAAAGAGATAAGCCATTTGGTTTTAGTGAAACCACAACTCTTGCGGGAGGTCTTGTGCTCAACAAAGGGGCTTTTAGTTAAAAGTAATTAAAAGCCAGCTGTTAGCCACAACATCAACATCACCTGACAACTACCGATTATAAGTCGAATGAACGCAGTGGAAAAGGCGTGCCACTCAGTTAAATTGTCCACTTTCAATCCTTGAGCAGCACAACAATGTACTTCAATTTAGATAACTCAACTGATATCGTAGTTTAGAATAAATTAATCATTTACCAATGTACGAAAAAAGAATACATGCAGATTACTTTTAAAAATTAGTTCAAACTGGCGCTTCTTGAAATTCACTTTATTGAGTTTTAAGGGAACAAATAGAAATGAAACAAAATTCTCGTTAAGAACGACAGCTGTCCAATTGTGAGTGTTTGAATGTCTTTGATCAAACAGTTTTGAACTAAGAACTGAAAAAAAATTCGAGCAAACTCCTTTCTTTGTTCAAATACGATAATTGCGTTGCAATTCGCTAAATAGCGAGAAACCTTGCGGAAAATTACTTCATGTAATCGCACAGGTCTGAGTAAAGAACCTTAATCGTGAAAAATGTTAAAGGTGATGAGAGAGATGCGTATATTAACGCAACTTGCGCATGAACACCACATAACGACTGTTAGAAGTTGTGTGTCATGTCAATTGCCGTATTACAAAACCAAACAAAAACAAGCGAAAGTATATTGAGACTAAGCAACTACTTACCACTAATGGCGGGCGTAGGGCTTAGACCACGGCGTAATGGCGCAATAACTCCTCGTACTTTGCATGTATTAAATACGAATCATGCTTTATCTTGTGAGCTTTTATAAGTAAAGTTTTTTTGAGCTTGAAAGACAAGCTGAAAAGTTACATGGTCGAGCTTACTCTACAGTGTGGGATGTGTTGTCAAACTTTAAAATGGCATCTGTTTCGAAAGAAAAAAACATTTCGCGTTAGAAACCTATTTGTGTTGCCTTTGTCATCCAAATAGTGCTTTTTGCTTTTTCTGAAAGTGTTATCAAGCTGAGATGCAGATGCTGGGCGCCGTCTCTTGTAGCTCGAAAATCATATTTTCTTTAATATATAGGTTAAACCTCCTACGGAAGACTGACATGTCATATAGCTTTAATTCTTCGGATGATTAACAGTAGATAAGTGTTTTTGATAAGTTTTTTACTTTTCATACTATTTTATTTTCATACATGAACAAGATTTAACCTTTTCTTGTATAAAACAAGAAAAAAATGAAAAATAAATATATGAAATAAGAAATCATCGGGTACTTTTCATTCAGCGACACCTTCTAGTTCAACCGATTACAACGACATATAGAACGAACCATTTTGCTGGATATTCTCGGGAACAAACAAAGTACATGCATATGCAGAATTGTTCAACGTTTTTTGTATCTATCTGTTGGAACTGAATGTGTTCCAGTTGCACAAGTTTTCATTTCATTCAAGCGGTCAACCGCGCAATCGTGTCATCAACATAAAGCTAAAACATTTATCCACAAAGCACAAAACAGCACAACATTTCAGGGTAGCTCAAGTCAGGTACACCTTCATTGTATAATTAGTAGAGTGGGTTACGAGGGTCGCCACATTATACGCAATGTACTCAAAAGTTCTTGTATGCACATATTTAAATGTTGTTTGATAATATTGATTTTTATTTCAATTTCTTTTGAATTTTTTGTTTGCTAAGACCCCTTGGGCGAAGGATCAGCAGCCAAGTTTAAAATTTAAAGCGATTTAATTCCACCGATGGTAAAATCATCAATTTGTCATAGGAAAAACCCACGATGTCAAAACTGTAAAATGATGCTGAATAAGGTACGGTGGAGGCAAACAATTGTCATCTTGCAGCCGTGCTTCCCAATCTCGCAAAAAAAAAAATTGCACCAGCAAATATTACCATTAAATATATGAAAATAGCAATAAACTACTTTGGAAAATACTTCACGACTTTAATACAAGATAAAGGCTTATAGAATTAATGTTCTTTCTTGTACCTCTTTTTGAAGCAGGTGAAAATTGAAAAATCTTAATGAGAAACAGAAACTGTTATGAAACCTTAATACTGGAGTTAGTTTGTTAGCTAAATCGTTAAAAGGTTTCGATAATTTTTAAAAGGTTTTACGCAAATATACTTTGTGAATTATATAATGATTAAGCACTTTTATTTATTTTTGCTGAACAATTATCACTGGCTTAGTTGCCTTGACATGTTGAAACTTGGTTTCAAAAGATTTTATTCTATTCTTCATTTTTGTTGCATACATTAGAACTGTTTTTCTTTTAGGTTGCTCGGATAATTATGGAATTTACTTTTTCCTCTGCGGTCACAGTAACAAATACTGAATTATGATTGGTTCTAAGCGTATTTGTGAGCGGGCAAGATTTTCCTATCTCTGACTACGGTCACGGTAACCTGCGCTGCTTCGCCTCTGGTTCATATAAGTTTTTTACCGGCTTATGATCGGTCCGTATAGGGAAAAACTGTGACTTCGGCCTGAATAAGCTGACCACGGCCCTGAGGCCTCGGTAAGCATATTCAGACCTCGGTCACAGTTTTTCCTCCCAGCCGGTAAATAACATATATTTACTTTAAAATGATAAATATGTGAAGTACAATGACGACTGCACTGCAAAATGCTTGCAGCTCAAAAGTAAAAAAGCACCTCCCCGTTGACAGTTTTATGTACTTCATTGTCATTTCTGACAACATTTCTTGACTCAATGGTGAAACGCAGTGAACAAGTGAACATGTCAGAAAAGGTGAGAAAAATATGTGAAAATTCGAAGAAGATTTAAGAATTAGCAAAAAAAGTAATCGAAGAGATAGAGGAGTTCAGTTCACTGTTCAGATGACTTGGAAACCCCTGAAAGGAAGAGAAGTTGAGAAGTGAAGAAGAACAATGAGGAAGATGAGAGATGCGGATCTGGAGGGACTTTTGCAAGTAAGAAAACAACGAACAGAAGGAAAAGAGGAAGAAGAGGAAGGAAAAGCGAAGACTCGTGCATAATAATAAGATCAGGTGATGTCTTTTTATCACTAGCGTTTCTGGCCGTTTCTACCCCTATGAGTGGTTTCAGAGATCATTTAAATGGATACACAGATGGAGCAAGGTATCAGGAGCAGACTACTACCAGCCCCTTCCCAAATACAACTAGATTGTTGCGATTTGAGGAGAGGTTCGCCACCGAGTCGAAGATTTTGTCCTCTAAAAAGTAGAACCGGATTTGTTTACGGTATGCAGCAAACGAACAAGGGTTTTCGTTTCACTCAACACCTTCAAACAATGAAGCCAACTCTACGAGCAATGAAGCGAATTATATACTCCAAGCTTATATATCTCTCGACTCTCCAGCTGAAATCGTTATCCGAGGGACATTCAGTTTTCTCCATCCTGTGTCACTGTACCCGTATTTCGTGCTGGTTAGGATAGAAAAGCATAGAATATAATATCAACCCAATTGCCACTAGCTAAACCGAGTTTACTTACCAAACCGGTGAAAACAAGACAAACATGTACTTTGAAAACAAAACACACATATCATTGATTTTATAGAAGTATACTGAGGATAAGTTATAGGACTTCGTATCCTGTCATTATCGCGGGCTTTATTGCTACTTTATTGGCTGCTTTACTGTTTGTTCGAGGCTTCTGTAAACCAAATCATTTTCCAGTCGAACCATTATTCACTGAGAAAGATCTGCGCACTCTGACCGCTATAGCGGTGCCCTTCCGACCAAAAGATGTGAACTACGTTGAAACTTGTTTACTACTTTAGTCCACCGAGGGACTTTTCTTCTTTTATGTGACAGCCGATCTTGAGTATTATACTAATGGGACCGTAATGAATAGAAGTGGTTTTGATTTTTATAATCTGTTACCGAAAATCCCTTAGAACCTCTTGTTATCTACCATAAATAAATCAAAATCAATAAACCAAAATAGGTTAACAAAAATCCGTGCTGAAATAATCGTTGCTTTCATTATTTTCGATCAGGTATTGTGTTATAAACACTGGATTCTATGGGAAAATCGCACGAATCGCGAAAAATGGAATAACCTCGCAAGCTTCAACATTTAAAGTTCTTTTTTCTTGTATGTTTTTGCGCGCACGAAAGCCATTTAGTTGCAAGGTCAACCAGCCAACGCATCAGATTAAGTCAACGGCAACACCACTTTCGGTACGCTCGCCAACTTTATAATCTGGACTTCGTGGAGAAAAGTAAAAAAATGAAAGCTTTGGACGTTTTTCACTTGATGAAAGACCTCAAGAAAAGAGATCAAACTGTAAAAGCATAAATCTGCGAAAAAGACGTTGAGCACTTACATCACTACTCAGTTGAGACCGTCAAACACTCAGTGTCTTGAATCAAGGGGTGCTTTAACAGTTGAGGGGGAATCGTGTTTCGTTATTTTCTTGAGTTAGAGCTCTTTGTGTAGTGTTTTCCCTCAAACCAAAAACGAAACCGACAAACATCAGTCGAAATCCTTTTCTTGCTGCTATTTTTTGCTTCCTTGTAGTTTTCGAATGCCTCCATTTCTATCTCAGTATAAGTTAATATACTGTAGCGAGCAGTTACTTCCGGTTAGTCACCACCCTTCCCCCTAGTTCATTTTTGTCAAGTTTCGCTGATTCGCACGTGGAGAATAAACATGGCGGCTGTTTGAGAGCTTGTGTTTTTCTGTTCTCCTTTATTGTCCCTTGGCGGTTCCATCTCTATGGAGCCGCTACACTGGTGGCAGCGGTGGGAAACTCCGTTACCAAGAACCAATCCGTTCAAACAAGATCTGGAGCCGTTTGAAACACCGCTAGCGAAATCTTTATTCGGTGACAATCATTCGAGTGCAAGAGACAGTTTTGCTGTGAAGAACGCATCGTTGACGAGTGTTATTCGCCCGGTTATTGGTTCAAACAATCCTTTCAGGAACAGTATACGGGCAACAAATCCCTTTAGTCATGAACACGCTACCAAAATCTCAAGTGAAAGGAAAACAAAGAGGCCATTAAAAGTGCCTGACGATTTTGATGGAAAGCAGCCATTGCGAGAATACTTGATGCACTTTGAGACGTGTGCTTCAATTAATGGCTGGCACGATGGGGAAAAAGCAATGTTTCTCGCTGCAAGTTTGAAAGGAGATAGCCGTAAACTGTTGGCAGGATTGCCGCCTGAAGAACTTAAACAGTACAGTAAGATCGTGGAACGACTTGACGCTCGTTTTGGGGTGGAAAAACAAGCGGAATTACACCAAGCACGATTGCATAATCGGAGACAGAAGGAAGGTGAGAGTTTACAAATGCTTGCTAGTGATGTTCGATCATTGGTAGACCTAGCTTATCAAGATGTAGCAATAACTGTTCAAGAAAGATTTGCTGTGCAACACTTTACCGATGCATTAAATGACAAAGAGGATAGATTGCATTTAAGGCGCTCAAAACCGTCAAGTTTAAATGAAGCACTGTCTCTAGCTAGAGAACTGGAGTCCCTGCGTTTGCTGGACAGTAATAACACTTTTAAACGAGGAAATCCTGCCTCGAGATTTTAAAGTGAGAAAAATTGAAGAAGAATCTTCAGATCTTAAGGAAGAGTTTTTAAACCTGAAAAACAAAATTCTTGAACAAGAAAACAAGCTAGAGGCTCAGCAAGCAATTATTAAGCAACTCAATGAGAGTCTTGTAGCAGAGGGGACCCATGGAAGGGAAAAAACAAGTCAAATGCACAGCCTGAGTGCTGGAAGTGTGGAGAAAAGGGCCATTTGAAAAGGAACTGTTCTAAGGATACCCAGGGAAACATGGGTGGGGTACAACCGAGGGCCAGGGGAGTACCTCAGTAAGCGAACCAGAGGGGCCTAGTGGGTGCGAGTCTCCCCAAGTGTCAGGAACAGGGACAAATGTCATGTCAGCAGCTCTTTTTTGTGGTGGGGTTCATTGGTTCAAACAAGATTAACTGGCTTATAGACACTGAGTCAGGTAGGAGCATTTTGTCATATGAGATTTATAACAAATTGCCAGACACTGAGAAATTTACTTTATATGATGAAGGGGCACAAGTATCCTTGGCAGATGGGAGACAAATTAAGACATATGGCACAGGTAACACTACAGTTTATATTGGATCACAGGAAATCACAGTAAGGGTGATGGTAGCAGATATAAAGAATGCCATATTAGGAATGGAATTTCTCAATGATGTCGAAGCAAAACTGGATCTTGTAAACCAAAACATTGTGATTAATGGCGAACAAATTGATTGTTTTGATCTTGATCGCCAACTGAGTTTTCGATGTGTGGTGCGGCGCACGATAACAATACAGCCAAATTCTGAAGTAATAGTTCCTGTACACCTGAATCACCGTAAATGTCAGAAGAGTGGTGGGGTTTTCGAGGGACCACGCATTATTGAACCATGTGAAAACACTCGTCTTCAAGATAGGGGCATTTTGATTGGGAGAACTTTGGTTTCGGCAGGGGGGTCGGGACCAGTACCAGTCAGAATTGTTAA
>JAOBRG010189097.1:7500-17748 GCA_027574985.1 Umimayanthus nakama | reverse complement strand
ATAATAATAATAATAATAACAATAATAATAATAATAATAATAACCTTTTATAAACACGGTAAAACGGACGGCAGCTGTACAAAATAGTACAATACGATGCAATACAATACTACGGAGTGACGATCTTAAAAATTAACCTCTATTGACCTCTTAAAACTGTTTATGTCTACTATCTAACTACTATCTTGTCTTACTAATATGTCTAACTGTTATGTCTAACTATATCTACCTTCCTGCATGTCTGACTACTATCTTGTCTTGCTCAGTATTATATCTGTTAGGACTAACTATATCTACTCCGTCTACTCTCCACCTCTTGTGCATGGCAAACTAGGAAAATTAAGAGCAATTTCAAACTCAAGGACAAAAACCAGCACGCACACGGCACAATTCAGAGCTTGCTCGCCACCTTAAACTAAACAAAGCACACAAATTCAATTGGAAAGTAATTTACCTAGCACGAAGGTTTTTCAAACGCAAAACCCTCGAAGGGCTTCTCATACAACAAAAAACACCCATCACTTAACAAACAAACCAATTGTTACAATGCAAAGCAATTTACTCTTATTTCATAGGTTTTAGCAACCACTGAGCTATAATTTAAATACGCTTGCCGCGAACTGAGCCCAATTCCCTGACGATGGCTTTTTAGTCGAAAACGTTTGGATTTTTAACATTTTATCAAACTTTTAGCCTTTTACTCTTATTTCATAGTTTTTTTTATTTATTTATTTATTTTTTATTATATTTATTTTATTTATACAGCTTTTACCACACTAATACAAGGAAGAATAAAAATAAAGTTTACAGCCGGGAAAAACGTGTGTGGTATGGATCGCACAACAGAGCCTGGCTCCAAATTAAGTGTGGCCGAAGTTTTAGCAACTATCATGACATTATTATTATTATTATTATTATTGTTATTATTATTGTTGTTACAGATATCAGTATTTTTGTTTTTTTAAAAATAAGAGCGGATTAGTAAAAAGATGCACTTTTGTTCTTTACGTTTCTTAATTTAAGCCATCTCAGCAGCTAGTAGGCAAATAACTTGGTGTATATTTTTGACTTTGCGCAAATAGACATGATGGATGTCTGCCTAAATACTAGTTGTAACAACACGACTTTTTGCTACAATAACTCGAAAGCGTTGAGTTTGTTTTATTTTTTAGGAAACGGCGGTAAACTACCCTGAAGTTTTGTTGAAAGCACATCTGAAAAGAATTTTACAAAATTTGCTAATCGAATTGTCTGAAAGCCACGTTTTCACACCATTCTTTCCATTAGCTAGTCTTGTTTCCATGGGTTCATAATCTTTTCTGTTTGTTTTGTACAAGCTGCGTACTAACAACATATATTGTGTCATCTGTTAGTTGAGATAAGTGTTCTGGAAATCCTGTTCATCTTTACTTTGCACTCTTCTCATTACTACTATCAGTAACCGAAGAAGTTTATGAGAGGAGACACATACTCTGGTGTTGTGGTGAGACAATTATCGTTAATCAGAACTCAAAATGAACTAATATGCTATCAAGAAATCGAGACAGATCATAAAAATAGAAGCTATCTCAACAGTCAGATGGATAAAACCATTTTCATTTTGCTTGTAACACTTTCAACGATTCCGTGCGCGTGCACCGGAGAGCTTGTAGGTAAGTTGAACTAGAAAATACGTGTCATGGCGCGCCATCTGGTATACAGTTTAAAGTCTTAACTCTGCTTAACACTGCATGGTAAAGTTCTGTTGCATCTGATGAAGAGAAACTGAATATTCGAACAACTTGTATAAAGTAATTCATGAAAACAAATCTTGAAAAGTTTTGTTGACATGTCGAGAACATATATACTACAAATACGTGTCTTTGCACATTTATCGATACCTGTAAACATCTTTATAACTTATACACCATATAAAAACAAGGAAAACAGTATCTTTTGAAAAACTGCCTTTTATAAAGTAGGCTGTTGCTCGTTTTCGCCGGACAAGTATATTAATTAAATTGACAGAAGGCAAGTACTTTTTTCAATGTGATTTACTGACAAAGTGTGAACACCCCAGAACAGCGATTGAATACAACCGAAAGCTAAAGACACAAAGTAATTGCTCCAGTTTGTACGAGTTAGTTGATGCTGTTTGATTTGGAGCATTTGCCAAGATCGAGGGTAACAAAACCATTCTTCAAATTATTTTCTTCTTTTCGATGTAATAAAGCAGTCTCTTTGACAGTTTCTTGGACTTTCAAAGTCTTTAATGGAAGCAAGAGTTTTAATTAGTTTTGTCGACTTTAGTTAGTTATACTTCTTTAGCAATATCTTTTCGTTGATTTAAAGTCGGCAGTTTGCCTAAAACGTGTAAAACACAACTAACGAGGATAAAAATCGCATTGGCTGATCTTTTTACCGCTAACTATAGAATCTTCACTACTGTAATCAAATCAGCGAAATCTTAATTATATTAGTTTTTGAAACAAACTTTGAGCCAAGCTTGACACTGTCATTACAATAAAATTTTAACATTAGAGCTGCAAAATACACATATATAAATATATCCAGGTTTTAAGACTTCTTGGATTTCAGAGTGCTCAAATGCATAGAACAATGTGCCCTCCCGGTTACCACCATAATGGCATTATGGCAGCTCGTAAACTTGGGCACACGATGTACGGTATAAATACTCAATGTTCTAATGTATGTATACACTTATAAATAGATATATATATTAGAACGTTGAGTATAAAATCTGTAAATTTTTGGTTTTGGCACCTTTCAGAAGCTCTGAAAGTAAGATTGCTGTTGCTATAAAATACAATGTAAAACTTGAAAGGGAGTGTAACATGTGAAGTCTGTTCGTACGTTTAAAGGAGTCCAATCGATTCGTACTTGTTTATGTGAGACTTTCTTTCTTTTTTTATCTCATTACTGTATGTTTTTACAAGTCTAATTCGCTCGTCGCAGAGATATGACTTTCCAGTGTCATCAAACGTTACACTTTTCCACGTAACTGCGTTTCGATGTTGTTTCTAATTTGTCTATCCAACAATAACAGTAAGTTTTTAGTCTTAATAAAAATCAAGACGAACATCGTGGCTTTGTTGCCAGAGGAAATTGGTACTGATTCATGCTGGTTAGATTAACCTTTCACTGTAAGAATTGTGTAAATACAACTCTTCAGCGAGTCATAAGGAGAGTTCCAGAAATGGATAAAGAATGGAAAGGAAATTGGCAGTAAGAAAACGATGATATACAGTCAACAATTAATTTAATCCTTTCAACATTTCGAGCAGAACTTAATACCACAACTGCCACCAAAATTTAATTCAAGGTTCTATGAGCAAACACGTTTTGTCATATATTACAAACTGTCTAGCAAAAAGGATATTGAGTTAAATTACAGATGATTTAAAAAGATGGAATACAGACATTGTTATATCCTGCTGTCAAATTGTTATCGTTCTAGTTATAAATACGCAGTTGCTTCTCTCTTATGTTAAATTATTTGAAAACATTATTTGATAACATTAACTTTTAGTTTTAAGACCTCAACAACAAACATGTTTTTTCAGTCAAAGTTTCTTTCAGATTTTTTCAAAGGAAGTCTTTAACTGGCTGTTTTCGGTTTTCTTTTATGGGATGTGATCCGCCGATTGATCCAGTTCTTGTCTAATACCTTTCCGACGCGAAACGGAACCTGGTAAATTTAATGACGCGTCTGCTAATAGAGAAGTATGGTTTGCGACATGATTTGGTGTGTTTTGTATCAGACTATCGGGGGAAAAATCCTTTAGCGGCAAAGGTGACCACCAAATCAGGGTTTGAGTTTGATTATAACCGAAAGGAACTGCCACTGTTTCTTCATGAAGAAAATCAAAGAGTGCAGTGATCAAAAGTGGGTGAACAACAGCTGGACCTGCAAATGCTCTTTTTCTTTGTTTATAAAAACAAGGTCTCCGTTTCGCGACTCCTTAAAACCAAAAAAAGAAAGACAGAATATTTGCATACCATGTTTGCATATCATGTCATTGTTCTGTAATATCAAAGCATTATTATTGATGTAATACCAAAATAATTTTAACTTAATTTAATGAATTTTCTGTTTGGTTTTCCTTTCATTTTAATTAGCAAATGACAAACTCAATCTTTCAGAGCTCAGCTGTAAATTTCCAGATCGAGCAATCGTCGAAATGAAAAGCTTCATCTTTATGTACCTTTTCAGACTGGCTTTTCAAACAATTTCGGTTTCTCAGCATATTACTTAATGAAGATTTACAAAAAATAAAACGTTTTGCTGATAAGAACAAGTTTATGGCATATTTGCTTTTACATCAGGGGTAAACTTTTCAATATAAGTTGACGAAAACGGATGAACCTAACAAGCTTCAATTGTTTCACTGGACAAAACAGTTGCAGTCTTATGTACCTCGATTTGAAAAAGTCTGTGCTGGTCTTTGTCCAACGCGAATAATTATAACAGATAATTATTTGATAAACTGGAAAAATACATCTGGATGTTACACATAGGATACATTGGGGGATTATACCTGGGTGACATAGAGGCGACCCTGGAGGAGATATACTTGGATAACACATAGGAACCACGGGGGGAAAATTACCTTGGTGATACATAAGCTACACTAGAGGAAATATACTTAGGTGACGCACAGGCTACACTTGGGAAAACACACTTGGTAGCACATAGGCTACACTGTGGGAAATATACCTTGGTTTCACATAGGCTACACAGGGGGTAAATATACCTGGGTGACACACACGCTACACTTGAGGAAGTATACTTAGTTGACGCATAGGCTACACTTGGGACAACATACTTGGTAACACATAGGCTACACTGGGGGAAATATACCTGGGTGCCACATAGAAGACACTGGAGGGAATATACCTGCGTAACACATAGGCTACGTTGTGGAAAATATACTTGGGTGACACATAATCTATACTGGAGGAAGTATACCTGGATGACACAAAGGCTACATTGAGGCTAATGTACCTGGGCAAATTAGGATAAACTGGAGGAAATATACTTAGGTGATGCATAGGCTACATTTGGGAAAATATACCTGGGTAACACACAGGCTACACTGTGGGAAATATACCTGGCTAAGACATAGGCTACACTTGGGGAAATACAGGGAGACTAGTTTCGAAAAAAACTGTTCTATCTGCGTTGGCAAGTACGCTGAATAAATGGGTTTTTCGCCTGTGGGAAATAGTGTTTAGCTGTCGTTTCGAGAATTAGCCCTTCATCGGAGCAGACAGGGGAATACACCTTGGTGCCACATTGGCTACACAGGGGGTAAATTTACCTGGGTGACACATAAACTACACTGGAGGAAATATTTCCGGGTACCACATTGAACACTCTGAAGGAAATATACCTGAGTAACACATATACTTGGATGGCACAAAGGCTACATAAAGGCTTGTATACCTGGGTAAAATAGGATAAACTGGAGGAAATATACTTCGGTAACACATAGGCTACACTGGAGGAAGTATACTTAGGTGCTGCATGGGCTACACTTGGGAAAATATACTTGGGTAACACAAAGGCTTCACTGGGGGAAATATACCTGGGTGACACAAAAGCTACACTGGAGGAAATATACGTAGGTGACGCATAGGCTACACTTGGGAAAATATACTTGGGTAACACAAAGGCTTCACTGGGGGAAATATACCTGGGTGACACAAAAGCTACACTGGAGGAAATATACGTAGGTGACGCACAGGCTACACTTGGGAAAATATACTTGGTGACACATAAGCTACACTGAGGGAAATATACCTGGGTGACACGTAAGCTACACAGGGGGAAGTATACTTAGGTGACGCATAGGCTACTCTTGGGAAATTATACTTGGTGACACATAAGCTTCACTGTAGGAAACATACTTAAGTGGCGCATAGGCTACACTTGGGAAAATATACTTGGGTAACACAAAGGCTACATTGTGGGAAGTATACCTGGGTGGCACATAAACTACACTGGAGAAAATATATGTAGGCGACGCATAGGCTACACTTGGGAAAATATACTTAGTAACATATAGGCTACATTAGAGAAAATTCACCTGGGTGACACATAGAATACTCTGGAGGGAATATACCTGCGTAGCACATAGGCTACGTTGGAGGAAATACATCTTGGTGCTACATAGGCTACACAGGCGGGAAATATACTTGGGTGATACTAGAGGAATGTTACTTAGGTATCAAAGGCTACTCCGAGGGTTAATCTAGCCGGTTGACACATTTAGATTTCCTCAACATGTGATATTAAACTAAAATACTTGTTGGTTTTTTCTATTGTTCCAGCTCAAGAAGTATGTGGTGTCGGATGGCGAGCCAAAGGAGAATCCTGCTACAAGATGATCTCTCAAGAAAAACAGTTTTCCGATGCAAGCTCCGACTGCAAAGCTCGTGGTGGCCGAGTGGTAAAGATCACCAGTCGCTCGGAGCTCAATTTCCTCTTTGAAACTTTTATAAAACCGTTAAAAAGCATTAGCGCTTGGATAGGGCTCACACGAATTCCAAATACCGAGACTTTTCAATGGGAAGATACCACGAAATTGGGGAAATTCAAGTTTTGGAACACAATGGAACCAAACAATTCCGGAAATGAGGAAAACTGTGTAGAACTCTTTACTAATAGCGGAAAATGGAACGACATTATTTGTTCGTTAAAGAGGCCGTATATTTGCGAAAAAGGTAAGTCAGCAAGTTGGGAGGATTCCCGATTCTCGGGATGGAAGTAGAATTATGAATGTTCAAAAACCAGCTTGTATAAAACTTGTTTGTGCGAAAAAGGTAAGTCAGCAAGTTGGGAGGATTCATGATTCTCGTGATGGAAGTGGAATCATGAATATTCGAAAAACAACTAGTAATCGTGAAGTTTTGCTTTAAAACTTAGGAAACATCAATTTCCCTGCCAATATTCAAGAATACAATACATATATAATAGTAATAAAATCTCAGCGCGGCGGGGAAGACTAAAAGGGAAATTTCAAATCATTCGTGCTGGTCTACTCAAACTAAAAAAAAATTAAAAAATGTTCGACTGGAAATATTCCGAATGCAGCGACAACAAAGAACATCGAAGCACGTGCACACTCTTGCGTACGAGGTATCGCGCTCACGTACGAACTGTCACATGTACTCCTTCCTACCAAGAACGATAAGAAACTGGAACAAAGCACCTGACACCATTGTCAGAATTCCATCTATCGATTAATTTAAGAAACAGTTTTATTCCCACCTACGCAGTGACTAAAATCAGGTTTTTGACTATTATTTGCCATTGAATCTTTATCTGTAACTTGTTTTCTATTTACCATTACACCGATGTATACATGCAACATTTTATAATCACGTCAGCACCTTACACTAACGTATCTACATGAATCGTCCGAAGAGACGGAGGTGATATAATTGGAGCAATAATAAAAAGAGAGTAAATATGTATCATGAATTAGTTCAGTTTAGTTTAGAATAAATGATGGAAAAAACTTGTAAACAAATCACGAATCACTGAAGTATGTGAAGTCAACAGTTTCACGATAAATTGCTTGTTTTGTATCAATTTAGTGTTTGCCAAGAGCATTCAAACAACTAACCCATTTGCTTCTACAACTAGTTCAAAGTTTTAACAACTTTATCATGGATACATTAATTAGTTGCTTTTTTGCACAAGTTTAATGTTTGGGTTATATATCGAAATTTTTTCAAACTTCTTCCTAAAAACTCCAGAAAGATAAAACACGTGCATTTAACATTTAACCACCAAAAAAAACTTTCATCAACACGACGCATTTAGTTTGTGTGTTCCAGCCCGAAATACAAGGCCAGATGATTCAAAACAGTTCAACTTAATAATTAGTTCCTTTCGCATGCTTACGACCCCTTTCATTTAACAATTGCAAAATTTTAAAATACGTTTCTTAAATTTTGAAAATGATATAGATTTAGATTGTTACTTATAGAAAATCCATGCTTCAGCTTCATCATCATAATGATAATAGACTTAATGACAATAATAATAAAAAACAATAAATAACATTATAAGTAACAATAATAAATCAAATTCTATACCGCTAAAGCGATACCAAATTACAATGTCTTTCCAAAATAACCAATTTCTAAACATTTGTCCTCCATTGTTCCTTATCAAATAAGTAAGACTGATCTAATTTTCACCACTAATTGTTGATGCTCTTGTAATCTAACGTAAGATTCAATTAGTCTTGCCAACACTAATCATGACTTCCTCGAGTAAGCTGCTGCGCGAAAGTAATAATGGGAATGGAAAGTGGAGTACTAGCCGTTGCATACCGCAGAATGTGCATCGGCAATCCTGGCTTCTGATTGGCTGTATTTTTTAAGGCATGGGACAAAATACATTATTATACGGTTGACTGATTTCGCGTGCTGTGATTGGTCAATTGCAGGTCCATAAGTTGCCGTACGGACCCCTAGCTCTCGATCACCTTTTCAAAACCGGAATAACCAACAAAGCCATATAATAAACATCTTATTAGCCTCGTTTGCTCGATCCGTAATACCTTTATTAGCCCAATGCTCGTTTCGTAGGGCAAGTTATGGGTCCTCGTTTTTTCCTTCCTACCATAAATAGAAGGAAAAAACTCTGTCCGTAACTTGCCGTACGCACCTCGCACTCGGCTATTAAAGGTATTTACAATACAACACAAAACAATACAATGTGTTGCATTTCAATGCATTGTAATGGAATGTACCATTCAACATGTAAAAAGGCACAGGACAGCACAGCACAACACAGTACAGTACAACACCACCAAATTCAATACATTACAATAAACTCGCTACAGCATGAAAGCAAATTAAGTAAAAACTTCGGTTAGTTTGCTTAAAAAACAGTTATCAATCAATTTAATTATCTCCAGATTTCAAGTTGGAGCACCCAAGTGTACTGATGACATCAACCATTGACGACGTCAACTATGCTCTTGTGAACCATACAATCACATCGCTTCGTGTGACGGACGTCGACGAGTGTACAAGAAGGTGTTTCCAAAACCCAAACTGTTTCTCTTTTAACTATGGATATCACGGAGAGGTGGAGAGGAGATGTGAGTTAAATAACTCCACGAGAGCAGTCGCAAGAGAGGCGTTTGTTCCCACACCCGGGTTTATTTACTACGATTAACTGTCAGTTAAAAAAAGAAAAAAAAGAAAAAACACAATTCATTAGTCAAGCTACATACACATATTTTACATCTAAATTGTATAAATTTTCGACGACTGTCCGTGGCCTCGTTCTTTATTTATTTTTTAAGGCTGTTAACTGTTCCTAAAATTTATGGATCATGAAACTGTTTGTCATAGTTTGAAGTTATATTCTTCGTTCACACATATTCTTGGTTTCCAACAACTTAGTTTCCATGACCATTTTTAATTCAATCTCCAGGTTTTCCCACCGAGTTTTCCATGACTCTCTACGAACCCTGATTAATCTTTCACCGTTAAGCCTGGTCTGATCGTTCACAATCGCCGGATCGGTGAAAATACTGCCAGCAATGGTCAGCATATATATGGAAACACTTTTCAGATAAAAAGAAAACTGGTTATTCTCCAATTGTCCTATTTTCACTATGAAGTCGTACAAGATACCATTGACACAAACAACATTATTCTTATTTCATTCAAATTTTGTTCGTTTCACGTTTACTTGGATTGATTGACCAAAAAACAATTTGATAATAACTTCGATTAAAATATCATAGTAAGTCAAAGAATTCTTGATTTGCACTGATGTCACAGAGAAAAACTTAATTAACCTGGTTGCAGCCTCGGGGAATATAAAAATTCTTAGGTTGCTGAGAAAGTCTCTGGCAATACACAATTTCTGCTCTAGTTGAATCGGTTTGCTACGAACTACAACTAAAACAAATTTACAAGTATTTTCCACGGCATTATACTTCTTAATGTGTATAAATTGATTGTTTTCCGTGACCAGCGGGACTCGCATAACTATGACAATGGGCAGTTGTAAAAAATCTTCAAACCTCCAGAACTCTCAGCCAAAATGCTGTTTTCAGCCCAAACTTTCTTAGAACATGTATGCAACAGAGTTCTACAACATGTAACAACAGGGCTTTGCAACATCAATACTTTGTATAGATATTTTTGACGTCACCTGCGAACCAAGAATAGTTAATTTTTATTTTGTTTTGCCCTACTTCAATCCCATAATGC
>JAOBRG010189097.1:0-2500 GCA_027574985.1 Umimayanthus nakama | reverse complement strand
GGTAAAACTAAAGAAACAATTGCAAGAACGGTACAGGCAAAATAAAAACGTCACAGGTATTGAAAATGTAAAAAAATGGTGTATGTGAAAAAGTTAAACAAAAACTAACAGCTGAAGGTCGTCCGAAAAACAAAGACTTGCACGGAAGTTGTTGCGCCCCTTCTCTTGAATAAACAACCGGTCCCCCAAATCGCCTCTTTCCCTTTTCAGACCACACAACTAAACTTGTTCCAAAATCCACAAATCGTGAAGCGTACTGTTCTCCCGTGTGAACGCAAACGCTGGTCCAATCAACCCCAACCCCACGAAAGAAAACGGTCAGCCCCCCCCCCCCCAAAAAAAAAAAAACGCCTTACACTTAATCTAGTTACAATTTAAATCTACGAATTGTAAAGCGTACCTGCTTAGCCGTCCATACTTCGCGTACGCAATCTCGATGGCTTCTTCCGGGTGAGGGCACGAAATGTTTTTAGGAGGTGCAAATTCACACACAGTCCCAAACCTGGGTTCTACAAATGAAAGTAGTTTACCTCAGACTAGGTGAAGAATCAACCACATATAATTCTAGAGTTCCTTTTAAACAACAAACAGTAAGTGGGTTTCATGTTACTATTCATAAACGACAATAAATTTTAGTGTACTTAGCCATTTTGTGTGGCTGTTGCATATCTGCCAATATTTGGAAATCAAGAATCAGAACACTTTCACCATCTCCCGCCCCCTACCTCCCCACAGACAAAAGCTTCCCATCAATCAAACCTTGTCGGCTCACTAGACGCTGAAAATTCGGGGAAGAGAAAGATTGAAGCAGATCAAATAGTCCACTGCACTCCACAAGGAAATCCACGATGAGCCTTTCATACGTACATTTCGGATCGAAGTTTCTTTTCAATTTGCAAAAAAAAGTCTGGAACAGTACAAATGCATGTCTGAAAGTTTAGTTTAATTAAAGGACTTTTTTTGGGTAAATTCGGAATGCAGTAGTGAATAGGTCTAAAATAAAAACAAAAGAACCGCTTTTTAATAGTTCCCAGTCCAATTTACGTGTCCACGCATCGACAATCACGTGTTAACGCATCAAATTTCACGTGCCAAAAGTTAAAAAGTGGAGTGAAATCGAGCCCCCTATAATAACTCAGAATGCATTTCATGCATTCCAAATTAAAAACAGGAAATTGGGGACGTCCCGAATTTTGGAGGTTTTAAAAATCAAAATGCAAAAATTGGGACTCTCGGGCAATTCTTTTTTTCTACGCCCACTTCAAGATGGCGGACGCTTACTAGAACTGTAACATTGCTCAAACTGTTCTCAAACTGAGACTCGTGCTTACAAAAACTTCAAGAAAAAAATTAGAAGCTAAAGATGCCAAAGAAAGGTTGGCATGACGAGTCCCGAACGTAAGAGTCATTATTCACTTCCACTACACTAGCCCATCACTTCGCTGACAACACTTCACATTTTTTGTCTATCTAAAGTTTCATACAAAAGTAACCCTGACCCAACCCTAACTAACTATAGATAACCATAAATAACCATGAATAGCCCTATGATGTGAATTTACGAACAATAAATAAGCTGTGACAATCCGCAATCTTGAAGTGGGCGTAAAAAATTAATTCGCTCGGGATGGTTGGCAAATATGCGTACCGCTACGAAAGTTGGCTTGAGTTGAATTTTATCGCACAAACAGAGATGCCAAGGTTGAAGAATTGTTGGGCGTGTGGCATCTCTTGGGGCTACGGGGGAATGCCCCACCTCCGAGGAAAAATTGAAAATTAACTTCCACGAAGTGGGATTTCCAGCACTTTTAGTGAGCAAATCTGGTGCCAAATGAGGAACATGCTGTCCAGGCTGTGGCCCCGTTTCAGATTTAGATGATCATTCGCATAAACTAGTCGGCCCATGCAAAAACGGGACCGATTTCGCGAGTTGCACAAGGATGTGGGTCAACTTTCTTCATTTAGTCACAAAACACAAATTCGGGAAGTTGAACAAAGCTAAACCAGAATTAGACTGGCAATATTCAAATTTTTTGAAACAATTTATTCCATAAAGTGTTCGGAAATAAAAGAAAAAAAAAGTTAGACAGAATAGAAGATCTGAGGCTTGTGAATCAAACTTTCGGGCGTGTGAGCGTGTGAAAAAATGCTGAGGCGTGTGACACACGCTCAAGCCTGACAAAGCCTGCCAAAATCTTACGAAATCTATTTTATAAGTGTTTTGAGCACATGCACTACTAGAATTTGAAAATCAGTATCGTAGAATGCCGAGGCATAAGCGTCGTCAAATCCTGTGAACTGGAACAGGTAACAATCCTTATTTCCAATTTATCAAACTTTTTTTTTTCCAACTATACAATCTTTATTTATTACTTTGCTTTACAAACTAATCCATTAAATTCATCTACATTCCATTACAGTTCCAGTCTACAATCTTATCATATCTACAATCTACAATCTTATCGTTTACAGTCGCATACAATATCTGTTACTCGGAAAA
>JAOBRG010188986.1:0-17751 GCA_027574985.1 Umimayanthus nakama | reverse complement strand
GTTGTCCAATCAAAATCAAGAACGCGTCAATTTTATCCACTAGATGGCGATTTATCCGCTGGATAAAGTTATCCACTCTTCGAACAACCGGGCCCAGTATGGTAGCCAGTGAAGTCGCTCCACCGTGAAAAGCACCCCCGACCAACTTTGGTGAAGTTAAAAAAAAAAATTTAAAAAACTTGGCGCAATTCCATAGTGAAGTTGCCAATTATCCAATATAAACTCTATGAACCAACAAGTGCTAATTAAAAATACAAAGTTTGACAATCATGGATTTCCCTTTATATGCTTTGCCAATCTTTTTTGCTGTTGACATGCTTGATGTGTATATAGTAGTACAGAACCTGATTTTCTGTTCTCTTGTAATGCAAAACTCTTTGTCTTTGACTGCTCCGCGAAAACACACAACACTGATGCGCTGCAGTTCTAGCATTATACTTGGTGATTTGCCTGCAGGCAAACCTATCCAATCAGACTGAAGCTCAAAAACTGCAGAAAAGCTTTTGACAACTTTGTTAAATAACAACTCAAGAGCATTTTAGAATGCTATACAATTATAAAAGAAGTGAGGGGACTTTGCAAAAGTTGGACATGGGGACCTCTTGTGGGGTAACTTCACTAGCATTCGATTACCGTATTTTCTTTACTACAACCTGCCAAGATTACCCACACCCCTGTGTTTTTATCACAAAAAGAAACAAAAGTTAACAGATTACCCACACTGCTGTATAGCCTGCACCCCATTTGTTTTCTACCACATATATATCGTCACATTGAACTGTTAAAAAAGAATAAAACAATTTATTAATGAGAAAGCAAACATAGATTACCACCACCTCCCTTGATACAAGGTAAAATTAACAAATAATCCGCGGGTTATAGATCGGAAAATACAGTGGTAGATGTCTCCAGGGGTAGCAATTGTGAGACATTACTGTTGGTAGGCCGGTCTATCTGCTGGAAAGAAGAGTGGCGAACTATGGGCTGCTGCCTGCCATTGGCGACAGTCAGTTGTTGTGGTCAACTACTTTGGTTGTCACTGTGTTTGTTGGTCTGCAGTTATGGAAGGCCCCATAAGTCACCATCAGCGACAATCATGAGTTGCAGTCAGCCAGATTAGTCCTTTGGTTTACAACAGTCACAATTAGCACCCTAGACGTCAGCAGCATAAAATTTTTGCTATACTCTGCTGGTGGATTGTGGTAATCAGTCATTTCTAAAATTCTCAGGCAACATAGTCATGCGAACAAAGCTTATTTTACCTTGCCTCAGTTTCTACAAAATCAACAGGAATGAGGTTGGGAAATGTGGACTGGAAAAGAGGAAGTAATGGTGTCATTACAAGAAATAAGGTTAATCTTATTGATAATCATAAAGCAATTTCACTGCAATAGAATTTTTTTAAGAATCTCACCCAACTTTCCAAAATTTAAAAAAAGAAGATTTGTGCTTAAAAGGGAGAAAAGAAAGTTTTGCTTAAAAAGGAGATTGATTCCTAGCAGAAAATAAAGAGGGTTGGAGTCTTCATTTAAACATGTGACTATCAGCATGTCGTGTATTTGATTTAAATTACTTCATTTCTTTAAGCCAAAACTCGCCAAGTCTAAAAAATCAAATGAATGTGATTCATTTGTTGACGGATGTTTCTCCTGTGGTGTCACTGAACAATGTTTTAAAAACTATCTCTTACTAAGCTGATCAGACAAAATGGTTGGTTTTTATTATCATCTTCAATCTCCAGGCATCAATGTTGGCTCATGGACTGGACAAGATTCCTGATGTTCAGGGACATCTCGTCATCAGTTCTGATGGCGCAGTTCTAGCAGTAAGTCCCTGAACAATGAATGTGTGGTTGTGTTTCTTGCCCCTGGGGGGGGATACTGAACAGAAATTTTGGTGGGGGTGTGCCGCTGGTCCTCCAGAAACCCTACCCTGTTCTAAACTAGATTTAGCTTGGCTTTGATACCCTGTTCTAAACTGGATATCCAAAACCCAAGCTGAAAATAGAGTTACGCGTATTCAATACGTGTCAATATGTCTCAAGAAAATTTATTGCAACCTGAATTAAACTGTTTATAAGTTTTGTGCTGGTTTAAACCCTGTTCCCAACATTATTTTCATGATTTGTAAACCCTGTTCTAAGTTTGAAGGCCTAAAAACCGTACCGTGGCCAGCGGCACATACCCATATAATCAATGTATGGGAGTACCTCCCCCCGGGGTTTCTTGGTGGCAACCGAAGTTTATACATGTATACGGCAGGGATCGTAGAGGGGGAGGGGCTGGTACACATAATGCTATAGCCCTAACACCCTTTTAAAAATTATAAAGAGTTACTGAGAAAAACTGGCTTATCAATTACTTTGAAGTTAAAAGCAGTGCTAATATTAAATAACTTATATTTATATATTCAATATATTGTATATCAGTGTTTTCATTAATGCAAAAAAATTTAAATCTTACGCCAAAATCTAATTTGGGAAGCTTGCATAAGTTGAAATGCCATGAAACACTAGAATGCAGAAGATTGATACACATGTACCTGTAAGAGAGACATAACAAATCAACTTAAGGTTCCTTTGTAACTCCTAAACAAAGCAACAAGAGGCCCCTGGGATGCCTTTTGAACATTTCTAATAAAATCCCTGTGTGTACTTATATTATTTTGTATTTTTTCAGTCAGCTGGAGATCTTGAAAATGATGAAAAAACTGCTGCTACACTAGTGAACATGCTTCAGACTGCAACAATGATTCCACTGTCTGGAGACCGCACACAGACCTTCAAGAGAATGTCAAGTAAGTTTTCAATGTATAAAAGAGTTCATCATTCCAACTAAGGGGTAACTTATGATGTGGTCACAAGTCTGGCAGCAAAATATGAATTACTACTTGACATTAAATGTGTAAAGCAGCATATTCAAACGGTGTCATCTTTGTGCATGTTGTGCAAGATCTTTCGTAATGACAATTGAACAATTAAAGTTCTATGTTTGATAGTACAATATGTCAGTAAAATTGAAGTTGTGTTCAGGAGATGTATGTGGAAATGGAGCTTGGCAACTTGGTCTATACATACTGTAATTGAAGAGCTCAGTGCAAAAACGGCCAAGGTGACTATTTTAGACCACCCTTCACAAAACCTCAAAATTGCCCATTTTCCTCTTATGCTACAGTGATCAAAGGACTCATGTTATGTAGCCAACACATTATTCTTGCAATACAAATAGAATTTCGGCCCTAAGAACACCAATTTAGTTTACTTTTGACCAGGAAAAAAAGCTTCCAAAAATGCCAAGAAACTCCTATAAACTCTGCTGGGGGTAAAATCACTTCTATTCTTAGCCTCGGTTGATGGGACTTTAAAAAAACCTATCTGCTATACAAGCATGTACCATTAGCCTAGAATAAGTTATAGCTGTGAAAAAGAAACCAAATTTCCCAGTATTTTAAAAAGTCACCAAAAATCATCACTTATGTTGTTTTTGCACTGAGCTCTTCAATTGTAAATTCTACTTTTGCAAGGGGATCTAGTTTTCATGGCCTAATTGTACATGTATGATTTAGGAAACTTGGAATTGGAGGATCCCAGTTCGAGACTGAATGTTGAACATTTTTCCTTCTTTTCTGTTTTTATATTTCTCCTTTTCATTTCCATTCTCCTGTTGTTTTGAAAATATTGGCCCAGGTAAAAAAAAAAGCTATAACTGAATTGTTTTCAAAAATTGTGTCTGGATCTTTTTGGTACATGTAGTCAGCAGCACTTCACTCACGATTCGTGGTTGCCAGTAACTATATGGACTGTCTTGTCATATATCACTATTTGTTATCATCATTAAGATAATCATTGATGTTTTGCTGTTACTCTTGCTCTCATAGTTTACTTTGGAGACTTCGTCCTGATGGTGACCGTGTCAAACCAAAGAATATTTGTGGTGAAGAGACCAGTTAGCCAAGAAGGGGACTAGTGCAAGCAATAATTACCAAGGAGTAGACAAATTATATCAATATTCTGCTGTAGCTAGACAATACCTTATTTATTGTAATTATTCTTCATAGATTTCTACAATTAATTAATATTACTAACAATTCAACATCCACATTATGCTTCTGCTGGTGTTAATTAAAGAAATGCTTCAAGTAAAACTTTATTTTCAGATAAGTTGTCATGCACCGTGTGTTGTCTGTAGTTACTTAGCTGTTTACAGAACTGCATTGGGGTTTTCCTGCAAAAACATTAGTAATTATGTAGATAATTACTCTTGCCGCGAGGTCACGAGTTGAGGTTTCGGCTCCGTTGTTTTTTTGTTTGTGTTCCATTGTTTTTTTTGTTTGTGCCGATATTGTTCTCTGTAATTTAAGGCATTATATATTAAAGAGCATTAAGCTAGCACTGAGGCGCCACACATCTACACAATTACATGTAATGTGAGATTATTACTCTCTGTTTACTCTCTGTTTACACATAGATTATATTTGTGAAGAAAGGTATTTCGTAAGCGTAACAACACTCAAGAGACAGTATTTTGCTTTCAGCAATTCACCGTTTACAAGACAAGATTGTTACTTAAATTAAATTAGAAATAAGGTCTGTCGACTACTTTGACCACTCTGAACAAAACTTGAATACTAGTCCGATCTGTCACTCTGACTATGAGTGAGTATGTGCATGAGTTTCAACAATGACTCAGTGACTGCCGACTTTTGAACCCAGAACTAGTGCGAGTATAAATTTACAAGTCTCAAATATTTTCATCTGTGCGGTATATGAGTACCGTAAAAGCTCTAATAAGCCCCCCTCTCTAATAAGCCCCCCGTCTTGAGGTTGAATTTTTTAATAAGCCCCTTCTCTCTAGTAAGCCATCTCCCCTCCTCCCAAAACAAAAAAAACTGTTAGCATTAGAACAGAATGCACTGTGTTCAAAATTTTATTTCGGTTTTTCAGGATTTTAATAGTGTTCGTTAAATAGCGCAATAGTTTGTAAATGTTATCAAAGTTGCTTAGCATTTCAGACCCCATAGACATGGTGTAATTCTGTCTTTGTCTGTCAAAGAATTGCAAATAAGCCCCCACTTTAATTTCTCATGCGCCCCCTCTCTATTAAGACCCCCCCTGCAGAGGGTCCGAAATGTAATAAGCTCCCCGACAGCTTATTAGAGCTTTTACGGTAACTTTAACTGCACACGTTAACACATGACTTGGAAATTTCCAGATAGCTAGTTGGCATTATTTGGAAAAGTTTTGCCCCCATGCATGTTTTAGCTGGATTACTTGGTTTTTTAAAGGTGAAACATTACTATGGGTTTCTTTGACCTTCTTTGTTTTTGTGCGTCTGAGAAAGACTGAACTTTGATTATATTTTGAAGTAAAAGGGCAAAAACTATAAACATAGGAAAGCGTCACGATTGTCCAGCAAATGCGTTTCGCGATAGTAGCTAGCTATGAGTTGCTGTTAACAAGTGAAATCGAAGTAAACGCTATATGTTTCAGTTTGTTTGAAAACGGCGTAACTTAGGCCCGGGTCGAACGTCGAACTTCACATGTGCCGAATCTAGTGCTAACGAGTAAATTCTTTTGTTCTACCTCATTTGCATTAGATTGGGCACACACGCTTTTTTCTTTAAAAGAACACCCAGCCTGAGTTGGCTAAAATTTTAAGCAAGTGTGTGGGAAAAATTAAGAACAACCCCAGGCTCAGCCAAAATTTACTGGCTCTTATAAAAAAAATAGCTTGTATGCGAATTTTGACGTTTAACCCGGGCCTTAAGGTTATATTTATCGGCTTCTTGTTAGATTAAAATATTGACGCTTTTTTGGCCGACCTGAAAATCGTCACTACTCCTACATACGTAGTCTGAAAAGGCCAGCAGGGAGGGGTACGTATGCTCGCAAACATTGGTTTTGATACCCCTGACACCGTCGAACTCTGAAAGTGACGACTGTCCCTACTTGCAGTTTTAGCAGTGCTTGGATGACGTTGTTTTTGGGGTGGGGGAGGGGGGGGGTTGTTACATTTAGATACCAACATTATTTTGTTTGTAAACACTTTTCCTGTTGTTTAAGTTTCCTTTTTGAAAACAAAGTGAGCGCGAAGTTATTATAACACGACTGATTTGTATCCCCAGATCTATGGCTGGTTTTCAAGGGTTGACTAGAGTATTCATTTTATAATAAAGAGGCTCATTAAGCCTTTACTCGTGGTACGAGTGGAGACTGAAGAGAGGTTGCATTCAGTTATTCTAAGCCTTGAAGCACCGATGTGTATGCAAACTGTATGTAACGAGGGAAACAACGTGTTGATAAACACTGCAAATAAGTCGAAAAACACAAACTACTTCCTTCCTCCGAGCTCCACTCACAGATAAAATCAAAGCGGTATCCTCTGGATGCTCGTGGAGTGTTATACTTGTCAAGGAAATGCAAACGTACCAACTTTAATATCGAGAACGTCTAAGAATTAACTCAATATTTCTCAGCGACTTTTAATCCATTAGATGGGTAGTGATATGATTGGATGAAATGACTTTCTATTGTTACACCTTTTCCCAACCATTCCGATGCTCGGGGCGTTCTGACTTATCATATCACCACCAGGGGCACTGACCGCGTGGGACCGGGGACAAATCCCATATATGGCAGTCACTGGACCGAATCCTTAATCGCGACATGAAGGGGAAAAAAAAGAAAAAGAAACGGAACCCAAACTTTGACTCGTGTACCACGAGTAATTAACATTTATTTTCACACCAATAAATTTAAAAAAATCCAACTTCATTGAGTTTCATCCTATTTTATAAACCCCTAACAGCAAACTTTTAAGTTTAAAAACCCTAAATGAGATAAGTGAAAAAGTACAGCATACAGCAGACTTTTATATATTCCGAACGTTGGCCATTGTATCAAATACACCCGTAATTTCAACTTATCTACCGAATGCTACTCTTCAGCGGATAACAAACAAAGCGATTTTTCTCTGAGGAAAATTTCGTTTCGTTTTGAAGTTAAATTTCTCACTTGATGAACTGTTCCTAAAACTGTTAAAAACCACTCAAAAAAAACAGCAAGATAACAATTGTAAGTTTTTTCAACAATTATAAAAATGTTGACAACTTTTGGCGAATGCTGTCAGCCAATAACTTATCACCGAGTACAGAGTGAGTAATTTTAATTATACTATGGCCGCTAAAAATAGCAAACTTACTACTTTCGTTGGTACTTTACAGGAATAAAAGTACATTTTCAATAAGTTATCAAACGTACCATACAGTAGTAATATATTTACACTGCAAAGCTGTATTAACGGACACCTGACCTTCTCCTTGTAATAATAACTGTTGCGTTTGAAAAAACAAAACTATTCATCGAAACATGTGACTTGCCTAGCCACACGTCTTGAAGACTCGTTATAATCTTTTTAGGTGAACATACTCTATTCAGAAAATTCTCACTGTTCACATATTAGTTGTTCTCGGATACTCCTACACCGAATACGGGTTTTATAATAGGAAGCGTCCATGGTTAACTTAAAGAAAATGTCCCGTAGCAATTTTGAAATGTAAAACAGGTTTTTTCAATAGTTTAAAAAATAAAGTATCAGAGCACAGCACAGCACATGCTCTTAAGGTAATTTAAATGAATTAACTAGACTGCAAAACTGGACAACCTCGTATGGAAAATAATTTTTAGAAAAACGTTTTTTTCTTGCGTCGGAAAATGAGTAATAATTGGTAATTTAGTGGAGCTACACAAATCCTGCAATACGTCAACTTGTTTCTTCTTTGTATGAAATTTGATAAATAGAAAACATATACCGTATTTTCCGGACTATAATTCGCACCACAGATAACCCGCACCCCCGTGTTTTTATCAAAAAAAGAAAAAAAAAGTAAACAGATTACCTGCGCCCCATTCATTCATTTCTACCATGTATATCGTCACATTGAATTGTTAAAACATCATAAAACAAAACAAATCAAATGCATGCAAGGTATTGGCAGCATTCATTCATTTGTTTCTTAGATGTGTAGGTTCGCCAATTTAAGTGGCACCGGTAGGCAGCAAAAACTGGGATGCTAACTGGATTACTAATAAACAAAGTTTAGGTACGGTTCAATCCAGCAGAACATCACTTTTTGTTGAAAATCAATGCTCAACTGTACAAGATGTACACTTCAGAATCTAACAGATAACTCGCACCGTTAGATTACCCGCATCAGAACAGCCAACTCGAGACTTTTACAAGTCGTAAGACCAAAAAGACTTTTATCGATTTTTTCAACAATCCACAAGAACTCTGAATGAAGCCACCACGCATTACTTTTTGCATTTATCGTTAGTCGTTTTCTTGGTGTCGCATCTTTTTCATCAGCGTATAAATAAAGTTTGGAAGCATCCAAATAAAATTAACAACTCGATTCCATAACTATGTTATCATATCTTTATGACAGTAAAAAAGTCCTGAGTCAATGCATGTGCTTATAAATTATTGTAACCGCCGATTTTAACTTAAATGCCTGAACACTAACGACAAAAAGATTAGAAAACAAAATTGTGTTCTAAAGCCGCCTTGAAACTAATACCGAAGCAGTTTCTTCCGTAGGGCTATTCTTTTAGGTTTTAGATTTTGAAATCCTATACTCCCAACATCGAAGAATGATGTTTTTATTTAAAAAACAGCTAAAACTACAAATAAATAGCGGGGAGGGGGGATGAGATTAACCCTTTATGGGATACCCCCGGGATCTGCCATTAAGAACACCTTTTTATTTTCCTTGGCCAGCTTAGACATTGATATAGTATATTGCATACGACAACTATGTGTCCGTTCCAGTGACAAACACCTGACAAGAATGTGAAACCGTAGTGAATGGTCTTGTGTCTTGATCAGGAACAGAATAAGTTTCTTCTCTTGACTTTCTATCACGCCATCTCGAGACCATAAACTTTCCAACCTGCAAAACAGATTAAAGCAATATTTCAAAAACATGCCGATGTAAAGTTTCCGTTTCCAAGAGAAGGATGTCAAAGATAAAAACATGAATTTATGTTTTGGTCTTGTTTGAAAAGGCGGATACAGGATTTTTCAAAGGGAGGTGACTTGTGTAAAGGCGGGTGACTATTCACTGTCTGATTACCAAAATATGTGAGCTCGGAGCTTGCTTCTTATGTTTTTCGTATGTGTTAGCTCAAAATGGGGGGGAGGGGGGTGACTAGTCACCTGTTCCAAACCCCCCCCCCTGGATCTAGTTTTGGTTTGTTTAAGAGCGGACTGAGCGCTACCAAGCGGAAACGATCCCAAACCCTACTTAGGTAACAGCTTTAAACAAGTGGGTAAGTTTTTTTAAAATACTGAATGGCACTTGACATACATTTTTCGAACAACTGGGTCGAAACTTGCCAGAACAGCCTTTTAAAAGCAAAGAAGAAAATAGAGAAACAGAAAGACAACTGTTCCTCTCGTTCTCCTTACTACCCATAGCCATGGACATCTTGGGTTGGTGGAAAGAGCTCAAAACGACTAAATT
Source organism: Umimayanthus nakama (assembly GCA_027574985.1). Taxonomy (NCBI): domain Eukaryota; kingdom Metazoa; phylum Cnidaria; class Anthozoa; order Zoantharia; family Parazoanthidae; genus Umimayanthus; species Umimayanthus nakama. The sequence goes on along the minus strand of JAOBRG010188986.1, from coordinate 8,229 downwards.
ACTAAACTAGGTTTTAATCAACAAGGTGCGATGTGGTGTGTTTTTCGCAAGCGAGGTTAAGTGTAAAACTGACGTTTTGAGCGTTAGCCCTTCGTCAAAGGAGACTGGACAATTGTGGTGAAATCACAGTTTTTATAGCGGGTTAGTTATTAACAGAAAATAAATAGAAATTATTACATGGCTGAATGATTTCGCGTGCTGTGATTGGTCAATTCCAGGTCCGTAAGTAGCCGTACGGACCGCTAGCTCTCGATCACCTTTTCAAAACCAGAATAATCAACAAAGCCATATAATAAACATCTTATTAACCTCGTTTGCTCAGTCCGTACGGCAAGTTATGGATCCTCGTTTTTTCCTGCATTGTTTTCATGTCCCTCGCTTCGCGCTTGGGCCATAAAAGGAAGAAAAAAAATGAGTCCATTTCTTGCGGCAATGCCGTACAGACCTCGCACTCGGCTAAAAGAGGTATATACTCCACTGTAGATACTAGACAAAAGCCAAAACATTTTCAGTAACCTCGTGTAGTCCGCCCTGCATCGCCAGGAACTCAACTTGTGTTGTCTGTGACGAACCTGAGGCACACCATCTGCGAAGATAGACGAGCATTCAACACAAGTGTGTTTTTTTCACGTTTTGTTTTATAAGAACCAGTAACTATCGGCTCAGCCTGGGCTGTTCTTAATTTTTATGGCGAACTCATCCTCAAATTGTTCTTAAATTGTTCTTATTTCCTGATATTTTTAAGCAGTGGATTAGTTGCCCGGAACAATACGGCATGAAAAATGGCACTAAGAAATTCGTGTTTGAATAAAGCGTTCAATGCTTGCTTATTAGTCTTCCACTGCTCGATGATGATGGCCAAGCGAAATTCTAACAAGTTTTGTTTTCATGTACATTATTTCAATCTGTGTACAAGGATTAAATAAATCCGTTTCTCAAGTTTTTCTGATCTGATCTGATCAAAATTTCAGCCTGGTGACCGTTTTTAGCTTGCTCTTAATTTTTGGGCAAATCTCAGCCTGAGTGTTCTTATAAAGTTTGTTCTTATAAAAAAGCGTGTATACCAACTAACTTTGCATTGTTATGGGAATATAACGAAGCAGTTGAACAACGTGAACAAATCTACACACTATAGAATTTACGCAAATCGCTAAGAATGTCTCTTTTACAAGTGTATGCATTAATCAGTGTGCGTGACAATATGCAGGATATTGGATATAGTAAGTCGTATTGTACACTTATGTGTATGCGAATTGAATGCTTTATGCGCACTAATTTCTACAGCAGCCTGTGCTTTTCATAGGGGAAAAAACCAAACTACAAAATTTCAGGTTTAATTCCCAAAATACAAGAAAGAAGTTGGAGAAAAAAAATCGTTACACTAATGAATCTAAAGACATTTCAAAGTAATACTGTATGTGAACACGGATTCAATGCTTTATGCACAAACATTTCTACAGCAATCGGTGCTTTTAGAAAGGAAAAAAAATCAAACTGCAGAACTCGACTTTAATTACCAAAGTACAAGAAAAAAATTCAAGAAAATAATCGTTACATTGACGAATCTAAATACATTTCCAGGTCGTACTGTATGTGAATACGAATTAGCTTTACGCGCAATAATTTCCAAAGCAACCTGTTTTTAAAAAAGGAAAAAAGATAAAACTACAAACTCGAGTACAAGAAAGAAACTGGAGAAACTAATTGTTTCCATGACGAATCTAAGTACGCTTCAAAGTCGGTATTGAATGACGATATATCTTCAATACGTAGAGGTAGATGACAACTGTCTTAGGACAAAACACTCTTTCTAATTGCACACTGTAACAGTATTTGATTTTGATACACTACCGCGGTCTACTCAGTCGCATGTATTACGCTTTTTTGATGACTTTGCTTGAAACATAAGGATTTCAATCAACAAGGACGGGAATTGAGATGAATAACATTGGTGCAAATTTTGAAATCGTGTTAATTGGATGATCGTTAATTTCCTAAAATATTTTAAGAATTGTTTCTCATGCCTCGCTTTTTTGGCGCCTACAATCTGTGAGACGGTGGCAGAATCGCTACCGTGCATACAGCTCCGGCCAGCTTAACACCAGTTCAAGTGTACATACCCTATTCTTGTGTTTGGTTGAAGACAGACTAGCGACTCTGATGAGAAGTTGTGCACGCTAGACACAAGTTGGTTGTCATAATCCGGTCTCCAAACTAACTGGACATTACAGTCGTCCCTCTCTGTATTGGTGATGGTGTACTTCACTTGAAACCTATTGAGCACGCATAACAGATATGCATGAAGTATTGTAAGCTACTAACTAGTACCCTTGTGTTCAAAATAAATGGTGGGTCAAATTAAACGAGGGGGCTTCAACGATTTGGAAATATATTTACGCGTGGGGGATGGAAAAAATATAAAAGAAAAGAAACAAAATAGGATTACCCTCAAACACTTTATTAGCTTCGCTCAACATCGGTCAGTATTTCTAGTACATAGCGGTGCCACCTATAGTAACGAAACACCTTGAGTATATGATATATTGATGAACTTCTTTGCATTTACTCGTGAAATTCGAAATTTAATAGACCGGGTGGTTCAAAATAAGCTGCGAGGAGGGGGGGGTGGAACGAAAAAATATACGTCCTCCCCCCTTTATTTTGAACCTGAGAGTAATAATCAAACAAGTCGATAGCATTTTTCGCGCGCTCTGATTGGTTTATCATGCAGACAAGTTACCTAGGACAACCTTCTCCAGACCAAATTTTCAATATGATGGGTCGTTTTGCTGCTGTCACGGAAGAGAAAATTCGTTAAATGAATGAAGAATGTTTTTGCTTAATAAATGTGCTAACTACCTGTTTCGTTAATACTAAAGCTATCCCCCTCAGTGTTGGAAGTGAAAACATGGCGTCTCGCTTCCGGAAAGTTTGAGCGAAGCTTAAATTTCAGAAATAAATGAGAAAGCCATCCCAATCAACAAAAAGAAAACGACGAAATTTTGTTTGGGTGTTTTCTAAGGTAACACTTTGTTTTTAAGCATCATTTTACGTTCTAATTTCACAAGAGAATTGTAACGCTAATACGAAACAGTTGGCAACTTCCCATTCAAAATACGGCTTAAGCATACAAAGATTGTATTTTTTTTCTTTGCTGATTCACTATGTTGATCTATGCTAATGTAATTATTCACCTCAGTGTCGGTGAAAAGCCCAGTATAAATTATATTCACCTTGCCGCATTCGCAACTTGGTGAACATCCTGGTATATTCACCTCTACTTCGGTGAGTAATTGCTCACTAGTCACCTCCACTTCAGGGGATTTAATTGTTAACTATTCTGACGCAAAATCATGCCAGTTATTCGTTTTGGGAACTTCATTCTTCCATCCATCTATAGCTTGTTTCTCCTCATGTGAAGACTGAGACCCGACACATTTGTCCAGCGTCTGGCTTGGTGCTGGTGAATCGATATAACTCTTCATCGGCCATCCAAATTTCATGATATTTTTCAAACATTCACGATGGAATCTGTCAAGCTTTAGCTCATCAGCACCAGGCCTCCCCCACAGCTCTGCACAGTACAGTAGGACAAGTAGTACATTGCTTTGGAACAAGCAGACCTTCGTTCTTCGACTGTATGGTTCGGACTTGACAACATATTTCAAAGAGTATACATAATACCGGTATGCTTCTTTCTTCCATGCTTACTTAAACACGCAGCCGAGGCCTACTTGGACAGCCACAAGTTGCCTAGCACAGGGTTGCCACTATTAACTGGATGTGAAATTCAAGGACTTTCCAGGACCTTTACGAACAAATTCAAGGGCCTTCTGTACCAAAAAAAAACTTGTCATTTTGTATGTTAAATCAAAAATAAGTTAAACAGAATTTGCTTCTTTGCAAAAATCAAGCCTCCGTTCCCGTTTTCATACAATACTACATTGAAGGTGTAATGCTCGGTTATGACAAACAGCTCAATTTCATTAGTTTTGTACAGTTTAAGCTGAAAACTTTGCCCATTCCAGGATTTTCAAGGACCACAACCCAAATTCAAGGACTTTCCAGGGCCTGGAATTTTTTTTTGCCAATTCCAGGACTTTCCAGGATTTTCAAGGACCGTGGCAACCCTGCTAGCAACAAAATTCTGCTTACCTTTTTCCTTTGCAAACAGAAGATGGACAGCTTGCTCTGACGCTGAGAGATGACCTCCGAATATTGAACACAGGCATCCTGAATAGTTGGACAAAGTGAAAATGTTACTTTCAGCTTCTACCATTCTTCCAACATCAAAAGTTTATTTGCACCTTGACCTAATCTTTATCTAATTTTTCTTCTTCTATCCTTCTACAACGCCACTGTTGCACTGGTTGGGAAAGTTTGAATAGAATTGTAAAAATTTAATCATCACATTCCCTTCACTTAGAAAACCTACTTTTTAGGCTGTGTAGTTCTTCAGCCTGCGAGACAAAATTTCAAAGAAGCTACATAAATACTTTGCATGGAAACAGGACAACTGTTCATTAAATGGAAATAAATTGATTGCAGCTATTTTAATCTGACATAAAGTTTACAGTACGTAGTACAGACCAGGGTTGTCACTGTTAACTGGATGTGAAATTCAAGGACTTATCCAGGACTTTCCAGGAACTTTTCGAGCAAATTCAAGGACATTTCAATGAACCAAACAAAATATGCTACTTCAAAAAATTTTCTTCTTCTGTATACTAATTCAGCAATGACCTTAACAAGATTTGCCTTCAGGAAAAATTCAGCCTCCGTTTTTGTTTTCAAACATGGTTATATCGAAGGTTTAACATCCGATTATAAAAATTTTGATTGTTTTTTGCAGTTAAAGGTGAAAAAGTTTGCTGATTCCAGGATTTCTAAGCACCACAATCCAAATTCAAGGACTTTCCAGGGTCTGGGATTTTTTTTGGCAATTCCAGGACTTTTCAGGATTTTCAAGGACCGCAGTAACCCTGACGGACAGTTCACACATGAACAGTGGGTACAGTGGGCATTAATCTTACCAGTATGCTGTGGTGAGTTTCTGGTTCCTCAACTGAAGTGTGTCTACACTCCATCTTAAAGATGTTGTAAGTGCCACCTCAAGACTCTGATATGTTAAACAGCATAATAACAATAAACTTCAGTTACAATGCAATGCTATAAATAAATCAAAAATAGCAATCTTTAAAAAAGAACTCATTTTTTAACAGAAAGTACCTGGACTGAGTTCACATCCTGTTAATGAAACTTTAAGATCCCTTATATCAAACTCTAAATAATTAATTTCTTTACACTTTGTGTCACACCATATACCTTTGAGTGAAGAGAATGGTTTTCATGATATAATATTCTGAATACAAAGGTGTGATGTTCCCATGGTAACAGTGTTATCTTGCTGCTGTTTGCTTTATGTCCATTTGCCACAATTGGAATGACATCCATTAGGCCAGATGTTCTGCATCAATGGAACAAGCATATTATTAATTCAAATAGTGGCAACAAATTACTGGTAGAAGTACCGTACACATATCTTGCTTTAAACAAGCCAAAAGGTGTAAAACTATTCGTTTAAATAATATCCTGCCAACCTATGGTATATCTACCATTTCCTTTTTCTGTCAGGCTTAATTGTTCCTCTAGTTTACATATAGCAAAACCAATTGCAGTTTAAACATTCTCATTTAAAAAGTTTCAAGCAACCATGAAAATGTTAAATTAAATGGACATTGACACATTTTTTTGCTTGTTTTGATGTCCAGGAATTTGAGTGGTGTTTCTCATTTTAGCATTTGAACCAGTTGACAAAAACCCACAAAACAAAACTATGTTGTACATGTTGTCTTGAAGGGTAGAAATGATTGACTGTGTTGTTTGATCTAACTTTGAACCAGTTGAAGAAAACACTGAAAAATAACTATTGATTCATAGTCACTTGAAGTTTGTTTTAAAGAGTAGAAATTTTGTCTGGAATAAACTACCTGCAAAAGAATACCTTACAAAATTCAAAAAATGATAATTTTAAGAAAATCTGCAGTGAAAACTTTGATGTTTGGAAAATAAATTGTGTTGAACAACAAGATTGAGTTAATGTACTCGTAGAACTACCTGTCTGAAGCTGCCTGAAGCTAACTGTTTGCTACCACATCCTGACTCAGTTCCTAGGGGCAGAGGAGATCATCAAATCGACCAAGATGAGGGACCTAAGCACTGATCCTTTAACTTGTATGTCAGGGGTACCATAGAGACCTTTTTCAATGATATCTTGTAAAAAATCATACGGAAATTATTCCCTGGCCTCTCAATAAGTTTAAATGAGAAACAAAATCCTCAATCCCCAGCCATTCCCCCCCCCCAAAAAAAAAAAAAAAAACTTCCATTTCCTTCAATTTGAAGAAACTGGAAAACCTAGTACTTAATGCCAAAACACAGATGAGAATGCATGATGACAGGCTAATTTCTAACATTTCTTTATGAATGAAATGTTGCTTATTTGACTCTCAAGCCATAATCGTGTGATGTTGTTAAATATTATACGTACTTGATGAAAGTAAGTTTCCGCAAAGTACTATATTAAATAACATTCTTGGAAAATATTGGTACTCCCCAAACTAAACTAAAACTAAGCAAATTAATGCAATACCCCCTTTCCACATTCAATGATTTTAAAAACTATGCCCTTTCCCCTGAAACCAATTTGCCCTTTCCATCTCTCTGAGGCACAACAAACAATGTACAATTATTTGAAAGTTTAGAGTACTTATTAATAGTTTCATAGCAAAACAATTAAATTCATTCCATTGGCATGCTTTAGATATTTAGAATAATACAACTGTGTGCCTTCTCATGAAACACAAGACATAATTTGTTCATGAATGCCAAGTCTATATTTCATTATATAATTAATTAATGTCCATATGCAGACCAGTTGTTCTTTCGCAGTCCAGTTTAATACATGGTAGTTCATCAGTACTTATAGTATTTTTAAACAACTTGATAATGGGATGTATACCTTTGCTGTTGTTTACGTGACCAATTACAAAATGAGTTGTTGTAGTTACTTGATTTCTGTCCTGACTCCACATGCGATCCTGGGTGAACATTTACTTGGTGGATTGTCATCTTTTCACCAAGATTGTTCGTAACTGCAGTGAAGAAACAGAAATCAAATCTGTTCAGTATTCATCTACTAATAGTTAAACCATTTATTATAAGTTATACAACCAGCTACAGGGGTGGCTTAGTTTCCAATTTGCTGATTTCTGTTTTAAAAATTCTGGAAAAAGTTTTCAATAGTATACTCATGTCACCAAATAAATAAATCTAGAAGTATTTGAACTGTCAGTTGGCTCTCAAACCTATTACACACAAAAAGAATCCTGTGATAGATTTCTTGGGGTGTTTAAGTGTCTTTTTTTTTAAGTGTCCTAGTATAGAATATAGTTATTATATGTGATAGAGTTATTGACTTGATCACTCATTAAACTAATTGATGCAAATCTCTCCACTTATCAATGGGAACAGAGAACTTACCTTCGACACACAGATAGTGTCTTCCACATACTTGAGTGTATTTACACCTCACAGTCGGTGGCAGGACCACAGGGAGACTTGCATTTACTGATGTATAACATATCACAAGAAGATAGTACCATTATGTTGCATACAATCGACATGTAATGATAGCGACAGGGGAAACAAAAAGGGGCTAACTTAAGAAACTTAAGCCAAAAAATGCTAAGCTTTATTTATTAATATAATCATAGCTACAATTTATGGGATCCTAAAAATACTTTCTGTTTTTTTTGCTTTACCTATCAAACCCTGGGGGGAGGAGTACTCGACTACATTTTGGGTGGAGTGTTCCACACAAGCTTTAAGTTAAAACCTGAACCTGTTTCAAACTCAATCACTGTTACTTGTGTTTTGCTTGTCTTCTATTCTGAAACCTATGAAGTGACAATCTATGTTTACTAACCCTTTCCATACTTCTCAAGAAAAGATTAATGTAGACCCTTTTCCATGCCAAACTGGCCCTAATAACATTCCCTTGAAGGTGGCACATACTCGTATCTACCAGTAGTCAATCGAGTGAAATTCCCCTTACGTGCCAACAACATTTATAAATCATTTCAAGTTAAAGTGTATATGTTGTGGTTTAAATTTTTCTTTGGTTTAAAAATTTTCAAACCAGTTTATTTTTTTTAAACTAGTTTAAAA
>JAOBRG010188875.1:0-17752 GCA_027574985.1 Umimayanthus nakama | reverse complement strand
TTGCTCCTTACAGGTGTAAAAAAATCAGTGAATAAATCTGGGAGAATGCCCTTGTTATACTGATACATGAATAGTGCAGTTTGAAGCTCAACAACATCGCATAGCTTCAGTAAGCTAAGTTGTTTAAAAATTGGCGAGGTGTGAGCTCTGAAGTCAGAAAATGTGATGATTCGTATAGCCTTTTTTTGAAGTATTATCAGTGGTTGAAGATTACTGCTGTATGTGTTCCCCCAGACTATAATGCCATATGTAAGAAAAGAGTAAATAATGGAGTAGTAAACTTGCACTAGTGATGCTAGGTTAACAAAGTGACGGAGTTTAAGTAAAATGCCAATTCCTCTTGCTAGTTTTTTTGAAACTTCAAGTATGTGTTCTTTCCATTTTAGATGACAGTCTATGTAAACTCCTAAATATTTTATACTTTTCATCTCTTTGATGTCTTTGTTGTCAATTTTCAATTTAATGTTGTAAATTATTTTTTTCTGTGGTGGGTGGAAGATTACAAAATTTGATTTGTCGATATTTAGGGAGAGTTTGTTAGCACACAGCCACTGATTAACATTAATTAAGTCTCTATTCAAATTTAGTTCAAGAGTCTGCAGTTTCTTGCCAGAGGAGAAAAGATTTGAGTCATCTGCGAAGAGATGGAATTCAATATCTTTGGCTGAATTACTCAAGTCGTTTATATATAGAAGAAACAGTAGTGGGCCTAGCACAGATCCCTGTGGTACTCCACAGGTAATTGTGACCAGACCAAACCTGGGCTCTCAAATTACGATTCACCGCTTTAATTCCCGTATTACAAAGCCGCTCAGCATCAGCCTCGATTTCCGGTTATTGTTCGTGAAGACGGAAGCGTAACTCGAAAGTGGGGTAATTGCTTGGGAACTGCATTGTCAAAACTTAAGTTTCGTGTAAATAGGGACCCTTTAAAGTACGTTTTAACAAAACAAAATCTCATGTGTTGGCGTTTTAAATATATGTTTTTATTTTCATCTATGAGAACCACAACTGGCCTAGCCTCTTTGTTCTCATGCATTACTTAAGAACACCCAGTTGTTCGTAACTCGTTCTTAATTCTATACACATTACACATACAATAAAATAAAGATTTTGGTTCCGCGTTGTGGTTACAAACGTCTCAGTACACACTTTTCTACGGTCAAAAAAACGAACAAGATTATTTTGGCAGAAGCAGCTCAGCCTCAAATTGTTTTAAAGGGAGAACAACACGATAAGTCGATTTTTTCTTGCTCAGCTACGTCCTAAGCACCGGTATCTCCATTGCAATTTGGAAAAATACAATTTGGAACACGGTGGCATAGTATCGTAGTTTACAGAGATTCACTAAATGTTTTGACAATGTTTGGAGATAATTTGGGGCGTAAAAAGTGACGCGGAGCAATTTGTTAATTTGTTTTAATGGATTTTAGTTAAGTATAGAACTAATTTTTGGTGTTGATATTCAATGGACGAACGTCAGCTTGAATGCTATCGGAGGAATGCCACTTGCTCGCTAAGGGAAAGTGTTTATTGCGTTCTTGTTAATCTTTTTTTCTCTTTTAAATATCCTCTCCAAATCCACTTGTCACGCCGGACCCAAAATTGAGGTGTTGCTTCCACTTAATTGTCATACAGAAAGTTAAAACTTTGGCTTTTATAGGGTTGCTCTTATAAAAAAAGTGTTATTTGTTCTGTGTTTTTGGGCATATTTGAACCTTAGCCAGCTTTAATTTTTTTTCAAGGTTCACTTTTCTTGTAAAAAATGCTCGTAAGCTTGCAAATTAAGTGGTGGAAAAAACGACTGGTTTAGGCACGATATAAATATTACACACTCCACACCTGCTTTGGACTAATATCACTACAACACAAACTCTCTGTTTAAACTAAACTACAAAGTTTTATCGAATTAGAACTTTAGCAAAATTCCATTGAAAACATTCGCTAATTTTTTTAATTTGTCGTAAAAATTATAAGATTCATTTTCCTAATAAACAAGTGACTTTGTCTTTTTACTTCCATCACGAAAACGTGCGTCGGAGAATGTGCGGTCATGGCGGTTACAGTTTCACTTGTTGACGAGATTTTACCGTTGTATTCAAACAAGTTCTTCACGTGCAGTTATAGTGTTTTATCTTCACTTGGCTTCATTTGCCCTGCATTGCCATCTGTTGCTGCATTTTTGCCAACATTTCCTGCATTCGTTGCAACTGAAAACGAAACGAATGGAGAACAGTGAGTATATTTAGACAATATTTTTTTCGGATATAAAAGAGTGTGTTAGCTACCGAGTTTGCGAATTTGCCGATACTTATTCAGATTTCCCGATTTTTAGTTCAAACTTGATTCTTTTGCATGTTTATAAGTGATCGGGACGTAGCCCAGCTAATATCAGAGGATATGTCAGTCCTTTATTGCACCATACAGATACCGCATTAAAATTCATTTTAACTACTTTAAAGCTTCAGCTACTGAGCTTCTAGGTAAAAACAACTTCCTTCAAAACCAGAAGATATCCAATTTAAAAAGAAGATACAAAGAAATTATAAAAGTACTCAGTCTTGAAATAAATAAGTCTCTGGTAACTGTTTTCTACCTCAGCTTCTTTCTCTTTTAGTTGCCTGTCTTTTTCAGAAAGAGTCGTGTCAACATCCACTCCACTTTTCCTCTTGACCCTACAAACCAACGAGAGAACGCTTCAGGAAAAACATTTATATTCTTGCAAAACGTATTTATTTTCTGTACTAAGCCCGATAAAAAGTACGACCAAAATAAACTACGTGGCAAGTTCACAACTCTCCTGTGAAAACAGAAGATTTTTTCACAAAGTTTTTGCTGTTAGTGTATCACCAACGCCTGAATGTGTGTGTAGATAAACTTGCAAGTTTTTAAAAATTCGTGAATTATCACGCATTCGCTACTGACTGCACAAAATAGCGCGCCTTCCACTAACAGATCATTTCTCACTAGTCAAATGACGGTTAAGTAGATTTTTTGTTCGTCCGTACAGTCTTCTCATTGTATCAATTTAAAGATTTATTCAGTCCTTACCTCATTTTGACGGTTTCGACTACGAGTATGACTTTTTGTACGACCAAGAAATTTACAGGAGTTCAAAAACTCGTATTCGGGCCAAATTTTGTGGCCATCCTGTTTTCTACAATAATTACGGAGATCTCGTAGCAGGGTTCCAACAGCTCAGCAGCCAACAAGTTTAAGACCCTTTTAAGACTTTTTAATGCCGAAAGTCAAAAAATTTAAGACAAATTTTTCAGTGCAAAAATAAAGAAAAGAACCTTTAGCGAGATAAAAACGCTTTTCAAACACTTTCTATGGTAAACAAGATAACATCGTCAAAAGAATCTATACAAACTTTACAACCGAACAACGACAAAAAGTTCACATAAGCAACAGTAAAAATGAGGCACTCAGACGCGAACGTCACCATAAAATTGCCCCAGATCTGTATACTGTAGTATGCAGAGAATACGACAACGATTTGGCTGCAAGAAAAACTCACTTTCATTCGCCTTACGTACTTAATGCCTTTTAAGACCTCAAAAACAACTTCTGGGAGATTCAAAGACCTTTTTAAGGCCTTAAATCTGCAAAAAGCGAAATAAAGTCTTTTAATGACTTTTAATGACCCGCGGGAACCCTGTAGTAGTCAACATTACGAGTTCAAGAGTCAAAAGGTCGTTTCTGCTCAAATCTCAACGTTTTTATTTTCAGCCCTGCTTCTGCAGAACAATCTCCCAATTCAACGTCCCAAGTGCATGTGCTGAACAGTTCGAGCATTATGACTGGTAAGTTGCTTTTAAAGCATTCTTTAGGCCGATGAGCAAGAGCTGGCTTAGGAGAAGGCTAAGGCCAAAAGTTATACTTACATATTGTCGATTGTCTTGTACGGAGGTGAAGCTCTTCCCGTGGACAGTTTTTCTGACCGGAAGTTCTCGTAATGCACTTCCTGTGTGACGTCCTTGAGATCCTGCATGTGGGTTCTGCAAACAGAAACGGACCACGTGACATTTTGGAATGGTATCTGCACGTGTGTTAGTACCGTTACAAGATAGCTAACACTTCCCAAAACCAACGAAATAGTCGTCTGCTTGTACCATAATAACAACTTAATCACTTTCGATTTAGTGCATTTTGTTTTAGTTTTTAAAATTGCCTCATAAATCTAATTCTTTACAAGGCATTAGATCAGAGTAAACTTATGTTTATAAAAACTTAAGAATATCAATCTTTTGGGTTTGCTAAGGACGTTCAAAAACACTTTAAGGATTTTGGAGTATTTTAACTCCTATTTTGTGGAACAGAACGGGTCTGCGGTATACTTGCAAAAGCTGCATGTTTGTGATATTTAAGTTGACTTCTCGAAGCGAAAGCGAACGATAGTCTGCCAGAGATAAATAAATTTACATAACTAGCGTCTCAAAAGGGCTGCGCGAATCTAAGAAAAAAAATGGTTTGCCGAAACGAGAGACTAAAACGCAAGCTTCTAGAGGGGTTCGGTGGAGGAATGTCTCCTTTAGGAAACTTTAGTTAGACAAAATATTTGCCAGTCCCATTCTCCCTGGATGAAGCCTTGCCAATCGGCTGGTTGTAAACAAGGAAATTTCAACATTGTAGCGCAAGGATATGCAGCAAGCTAAGTCCTGTAAATATTGTTCAGTTTGTGACATGGTGCTTCGCAAGTATGTTTCAGTCGTCATTGTGAAAAACATGATTGAGTTACCGATTTCCATTTAAGAAATGGTCCATGCTTGGCGTGCGTCTATCGAGTTATGGATGCACGCGGGAAGTTTGAAGAGCACGAGAGAAGCGTTTGAGTGGCGCGAGGCGAAGCCGAGTGCTTCTCTAGCTTCTCGACTGCTCTCCCAACTACCCAAGTGTATCCATAACTCGATAGATGCACAGCTAAAGCATGGACCATTTCTTTTAGAACATTGCCACTTTAAACGAAAACTGACAAAATATAGAATTCTAATTAAATATTCTGAGCGTTTTGACTGGTTGAATGCAATCACGCGATTTGATAGACGCACAGGCGTGCGTCTATCGAGATTTAGATGCAAGCTCGTGCCATACAAAAAAGCGCGCGAAAAATTGCCAGCTATGTTCTAAAAAACGGTCGAAACCGGTGTGGATCCTCGCCTGGAGGGAGTAACTTAATTTGAATCAATTCGGGAACAGTAAGCACACTCACCTAACAAGCATATTCCTCAGTTTAATAAAATCGCTGTGCTCTGGGTTTTCAACTGTAAAGAGAAATTCGGTCTTCAGGTGTTTATAATGAAGTAAACGTTAAAACTGAGATGACTTCGTGCAGTTACATTATGTTCAGATCTACAGGAAAGGATTTTACCTTACACAGGCGCGTAGGCAGGGGAGGTGCACCGGGTGCACGTGCACCCCCCCACTGTCCGAAAAGGTCCGCTCAAAAAATGACCGATACGAAAAAAAAGAAAGAATGAAAGGAAGAAAGAAAAAAAAAATGAGCAAAAAATATAAAGGGAGAGAAAAAAGAAAGTAAATGTAATCCATAATCATTTTGTCTATTTTTACGGAAACAGCGTACACCAAATGTATGTATAATTTTTTAAGGACTGCTGACACAAGGTCCGCTCGAATTTGAGATGCAAAAAATGCTGCCTACACGCCTGTTACAATTATTAAAAAATTGGAGAACCTCTTACCTATGATAAACACCTTCAACTGGCAGGAATGATGAAACAAACTTTTCAAAACTTGCAAGAAAGAACACCAAAGTACTGTTGCACTGTACATAACGGGGAAGTTTCTTTTACGCAACAAGACTGCTACTTTCCAAACGGATTTTTTTTTCATTTCTACTCCACGTATATTGGCCAAAGCCAGTTAGTTTAACAAAGAACCCTTTTAAAAAGCAGACTTGTTCAAGTCTAATGCATCTGAAATCTATATCAAGTTCAGTCCTACTCAACTCGAAAATAGCTTCAGTGCTCATAACAGTAAGCCAGCCTCCAAGTGCCAATCGAGAAGCGAAGGACTCGGCTTAGAACAGAGAAGCTTATGGTTTGCCGGGCTACTTACCTTCTGCCACACCCCAGGGGTAAACACGACCCCGAACTTTCTTCCCACCTTTTTCCACTACGGCATTGCTTCCTATCACGGCAAACGGAAGGCTCATCTGCGTGAAAAGAAGAGTTCATCTGGTTATAGACAAGATTCATAGTTGAAGTGCTCTTTCGCACCTTTGCGCATGATCAAAGATCACTTATCTCAATCAACAAGACATTGTTCAGATACGCATGATCAAAGATCACTTAACAAGAAAACTTAGTCTCAATCAACAAGACATTGTTCAGATACGTCATTTTGTCACAATGAAGTTGGATTGCAGCTACTTGTCCTCCAATAAACATCATCTTGTGCTAGAGCTGTTTGGCGGACTAAGTAAGTTGTTTTCTTTACAAAAAGGACAAAATACCACGGACCACTCATTTCTGAACAACAGAAGGTCCATTGTTCAGCTATGAAAGTTGCTAAAGGGTTGACAATTCCAACCTTAAAGAGATTTGAGTTATCAGAAGTAATAAAAAAAAACCGGGTATAAAACCAGCTGAAACGACAAAACGTCTGAGAAAATGGCCCGAAACGAAGCATTCTTACCTGACTGAGGATCAAGCGTTTCTCAACGATCTATTTTCAGCAAGATAGGTTCTTGTTCGGATACTGTTATTTTTCCGAAATTAAAAATTTGCTCAGTAAATGGCCTCATTTTGGCCGGACAAAACGATTCAGCAAATCATCAGGTTGCTGGCTGCGCAAACTTAACATATTTAACCTTATACCAAAAAATAATCCCTTAAACAAACACAAGTTACACAATGAAGAGCAAACCTTGAGGTCTTGATTAATCTTGATAAATTCTTCGTCGTCTTCACTGTCACACTCAGGAAACGTGTAAATTTTAATTCCGTTGTCCTGTATTTCGTCTAAGACCTAAATTCAGAAAGTAATTTTGAATTTTGTCATTAGCTAGTTAAATATGTGACAAGTTTTTAAATTTTTGACGTTCTACTTTAAAACCTTGTCAGAGTAATTTAGTAAAATGAAATATACGTTATTAATACTTTGAGGTCTTCGATCAGTTCAGGTACTCGGTGTACAATTATACTACTTCATGATTAGATTCGAAAGACTGTCTTTAGATAACATATCCAGTATGACAGCTTCTTCACTTCACTTCAGTTCATGCTTTATCTAAAGTTAATTGCTTTACTCTTTGTACATTACTGTCCCGCTCATCTCGCGAGGCACCTCGTGAATGTCGCTCAGCCTTGCGCTTCCATCTTCACGAGCAACCTCGCGAATGGCGCTTAGTCCAGTGCTTGGAACCTCACGAAGCAGCTCACTTAAGTCGCTTGGTGTCGCGCTTCATACGTCACGAGGCAATTCGCTTATGTCCTTAAGTTCCGTGCTTCGCAAGGCACCTCGCGCATGTCGTTTTAAAAGTCCAACACTTCGTCCTGCATGAGGCACTTCGCGTATGTCGTTTAGTTCAGCGCTTCTTACCTCGCGAGGCACTTCGCGTATGACTCTCAATTCAGCGCTTCGTACCTCGCAAGGCACTTTGCGTATGTCTCTTATTCCCGTGCCTCGTACCTCACGAGTCACCTCGCGTATGTCGCTTAGCCTCGCGCCTCGTACCTCACGAGGCATAAAACCTCTCCTGTGGTTGCTTCCGTTCAATTTCATATTAATTTGCTTTTCAACTGCGTGTTGTTGCCAAGTCACGGGAACTGTATAATTATAAAACATTTGCGTGTACTATGCTTCAAACTGTTATTAAAAATATAAAGTCCATCAACCAAGGTTTTTAGAACGTCATCTACAGAGAAACTGGTCTGCACGCAAGACTAACAAAGGATAAAGCAAAGCTTTAGAGAATGCAGAGCTTTGAAACATTTTAATGAAGAGCGTATCACAGCGCTAGTCCCAACTTTTGTTTTATTTCATGGGTGACCAACATAGTTTTTTCTGCATACTAGTGACAAGTACGGTTACCGCAAAATCTTGCCGCGCGCCTCTGAACAACCTCAAAAACCCCTGAAGTATCTTGGTTGCAAAGAGGACTCGAAAGTTTATCCGTTGAAACACTACATGTACGGTGTTATAAATGATTAAGAAGTGTTGCAAAAACTACATTTATTGAAGTCTTCAAGCGTCCAAAGAACATCTAAACTTACTGTTCTCTTCAAGGTGCTTATTTCTGTACGTGTGAGACAATCGGTCTTGGCGATTATGGGCACTATATTAACTTTGGTGTGTAGGACTTTCATGAAGTGAACATCCATTGGCTTGAGTCTACAAAAAGGAAAACCAACACAGTCAGTTGTCACTGGTAATGTGGCATGTCATTGCATGGTGGAGCACACGACTTTCAAAAGTGAAGTTACAAATAAAATCTTACTGTTACAATTTGAATAACTGTATGTTGCACTAGCCTCTTTTACTATAAAAACGTCTGTTTTATGTTGAGGCTGCATCTTCTTAAATACTTTGAGAGTTTCAGACTCTTAGAATTTGGTCTGTAGACATTTGCGATTTTCCACTCGCGCAATCCAACAGGAAGCATAAATATATGTTATTTACCGGCTGCGAGGTTCGTATAGGGAAAAACTGTGACCGAGGTCTGAATATGCTGACCGAGGCCTCTTGGCCGAGGTCAGCATATTCAGGCCGAGGTCACAATTTTTCCCCATACGGACCAACCATATGCCGGTAATTAACTTATTTATTTTTTCCCCCAACGGACAAGCACAACCAGAGGCGAAGCAGCGCTGGTTACCGTGACCGTGGTCAGAGATAGGAAAATCTTGCCCGCTCACGAATACGCTGAGAACCAATCATATTTCAGTATTTGTTACTGTGACCGCAGAGGAAAAAATAAAACCGCTAACAAGGCATGTAAGTAGTTAAGGTTACCGTTTACCTTGAGCGGTGTTTTCAGTTTTCCGTACGCCGGTAACTCCGTTAATACGAATCGGATACCCGCAAATCTATATATCAGTGGAAAGCTTACGAAATCATCTAAATGATGGAGAAAAAACTGTTTAAAAATGTTGGTTTATAAACGGATGCAAGTGTCATAATTCAAACTGTTTATTTCACTTTTAGAAGTCAATGTGAGATTCAGCACAATTTTTACTCTGGTTCCGTCCTAGCGATTATTCATTGCACGCGTCATTAACTTTCTGCAGGCATTTGAAGAAAATTACCTGTGTGACTGCACTGATTGAGTCATAAAAAATAATCGGAGTAGAATTTCAAAACTCCCTAGGACGGTTTCCATCTTCAGCTATTATTAAACTATGAACTTGCCAAATTTGATGGCATGAGGTTAAAAATTGAGGAAGCATTGATTCTTTGCGCTGTCGCATTTTTAGCCAAAACATGTTTCCTGCAGAAATTTGCTCCTAAAGTACGCCGCACGTCATACAATTTTACTTCCGGTAAACTCTCGTTCGTCAAATATCTCACACACTAAAAGACGTGCTGTCTTTTGAAAAACATATTTTTTACTAGAAGTTCATTTAATGTATTTTTTTCTGCGAAAATCTCAATTTCGAAATTTCGAACCGTTCCAACGTGAACGGTAACCTTAAAACCGCAACAAAGAACGAGGAATACACGCTTTTTTTATAAGAACCAGTAACTTTCGGCTCAGCCTGGGCTGTTCTTAAGTTTTTGGCGATTTCAGCCTCAAATTGTTCTTAAATTGTTCTTATTTCCTTGTGTTTTTAAACAGTGAATTAGCTGCCTGGAACATTACATGTAAAACGGCACTAAGTCTAAGAAATATGTATTTCAAACTGTCAATGCAGCGTTGGCGAACGTGACGAGCTTCCAGCGCGCGCCGGATGACCAAACTAAATTCTGAATTAACCCCTCACTTAAATTCTGACAAGCTTTGTTTTCATGTACATCTCAATCTGTGTACAAGTTTGAATAAGTTTCTTAAATTTTTCTGATTCAAATTTCAGCCTGGTGATTGTTCTTAGTTTGTTCTTAATTTATGGGCAAATCTTAGCCTGGGTGTTCTTATAAAGTTTGTTCTTATAAAAAAAGCGTGTAGGAATAAGTTAAAACAAAGTTGTACATGTACAAAAGTAAAGGCGGTGTCGCTTTGACGAACGTTTGCCGAGAAACAGAGTGTTCTCACCATTCACAGTGCCCGAAAATAAAAAAACCTATGCCTATCATCAGCCTAAAGTATAATCTTAGCATGTTCTTAAACTTTGGGCATTTTTTAGCCTCGCGTTCTTATAAAAAGGGTCCTTATAAAAAAGAAAGAGTGTCATGGCAATGGAAAATTGGGAAAACTTTTTTGAAGTGCACTGGTTTTTAGGTCTACCAATTGTAATACAAGAAAAAAAATGCTCCAATCTAGAACTAATTGCTTACCCGTGCCCTTGAGGGTTAATGAAATACAAACAGCAATGAACTCTGTTGTCGACAATGTGCCTTCGGTTGAGGCCAGACTCATCTCTCAGATAAGCTTCAAACTGTCTGTCAATGTATTCAATTATTGGCTGCCAGCTGTCAAAGAAATTGTGCACAATCCATTTTGGTTTAGTACATCAAGTTTATAAATTCTATTGTTTTAAACATGCACATACTAAATTATATAAACATTTTTGCTTTCTACTTGTTTTTTAGAGTATATATATATATTATTACCATTTTCAATTGTAAAAATTTTACATATTTTTGTGCCACTGCCATTGACAACTGAATCAGCATTATTGCTGCAGGGTTCTAAAAACTGGTCATCTCTGGCAAAGTTAATGTCTCCATTTAGAAGTTATAGTAAGTAACTTGCAGTCTGTTAACTTATTTATATTCAAAGTTTGAACTTCCAGCCCTCTGTAGCTGGTTTTTTGAGAGGGCACATTAAATATTAAACCTATTACTAGACACAGTAACAACAGTCATACCAATCAGTATTGTCTACTGCATCTCCAAAGCCAGGTGTGTCCACAACTGTGAGTCGGAGCCGTACACCTTTCTCTTCAATTTCTACAGTATTGGTCTCAATATGAACAGTTTGGTGGATGCGATCTAGAAAAGATTTAGCATCTTATAAGTATCATGCAGTAGTTATGACAAGTGATTAAAGCTTTACGGAATTAGCATACTTCAGTATTGTACTACATTATAATTACAGCCAGGAGGAGATGCTAGATAAAAGAGACTAAGGGAACATTAATTTTGCTACTTATGCCGAGGAAGGGGTAACTTGGCTTCGGAAACAAACTCATGAACCTCCTTTTCACTCCTGACAATAATAACATTAGCTCCACCAATCTATCACAAATTCAGTCCCCTGAGCCTTCCTGCAACTAAAACTTCTATGAGTACCCCTATATTTGCCAACTTTACCTCTGGCTTAAATACAATGATTTAATCTAGTTCAAGGAACTTTCAGTTAACAAAATCAATTAAACAACAGATCTAGTGATCAGGAGACAGTGAGGTTTTAAAGATGCTTCAAAGACAAAAAAAACATCAAATTTCATGATATCAAAGGAAAGAAAAAAGTTAATGTTCAAAACAAAATCAGAAATTTAATGAATAAAGAGATGCGTTGCAAATGGAGGGTGGATCAGAGGAGAGATGGGGGGGGGGGAGCGGTTAGGTCAGGGAAAAAAGAAACCAAAACATCAAAGTCACAAACGTGATCAGCAAAACTCAGTTAACTTGTTGCATAATTTTATTGTTCTGTTTACAATAATTCACAAAACATGTTAACCCAAGGCCAGGGTTTTTATTACAGTGTCTTGAAATAATTTTATACCAATGAGTTGTAAATAGCTTTCTTATTAATTAAATGCTCTAATGTGAACAATATCTTGTAATATTTTACTGGATAAAATTGTTATTAAAGTTCTTATAAATATCAAGACTTTAATTAGAAAACATCTTGAACTAATTTACTCATTTCTTACCAACTGCTTTTGGAATGGATGTGTCATCATAAAGGTCTGTTAAGAACAAACTATCCACAAGGGTAGACTTGCCGAGCCCAGACTCACCTAAGAAATGCATCAGTGGTGTTATTATATAAGAATAAATTGCATACATCTACATATTACATGAATGGGATGCTGTGCTTGTATGATTGGATGCTGTGGTTGTATGAATGGGATGCTGAGATTGTATGATGGGATGCTGCTGCTGCATGAATAGGATACTGTGGTAATGTGAATGGGATGCTGTGATTGTTTGAATCAGGGATGCGGTGGTTGTATGAATAGGATGCTGTGGTTGTGTGATGGGATGCTGTGATTGTATGAATAAGATGCTGTGGTTGTGTGAATAGGATGTTGTGGTTATATGAATAGGATGCTGTGGTTGTATGAATAGGATGCTGTGGTTGTATGAAAAGGATGCTGTGGTTATGTGAATAGGATGCTGTGATTGTATGAATAGGATGCTGTGGTTGTATGAATAGGATGCTGTGGTTGTGTGAATAGGATGCTGTGGTTGTATGATGGGATGCTGTGGTTATGTGAATAGTATGCTGTGGTTGTAAGAGTGGAATGCTGTGATTGTATGAATGGGATGTGGTGGTTGTATGAAATGGATAGCAAGGATGTACAGTATGAACTGGATGCTGTGATTGTATGAATGGGGTGCTGTGGTTGTATGAAGGGGATGCTGTGGTTGTATGAATAGGATGCTGTGATTGTATCATATTAAAAAGACACTTCATAAACAACAGCTGAAGTTCAACATACCAACAACCATAAGCGTGAACTCAAAGCCTTTCTTCACTGACTTTCGATGAACTTGATTTGGTAAATTGGCAAATCCCACATATCCAGGCTCCTAGTTGATATATTAATTAAAAATAAATCTAGAACTTTACATACCGTAATTGATTTTGAAACTGACTTGGATATTTGATAGGGTTACTCTATAAGCATAAATTTTTTCAATAAATTTTCAACTAAGCTATTCTAACTTGAAATTATTATAAAATAATTCACTTTTTGACAAACACTGAATCAATTAATATTCAATCTTCACTTCATTATTCACTATGTTCTTGCACTGACAGATCAGAGTTACAAGATCTGTCTGTCTTAGCCTTCTAGCTGATGCACTTTTAATATCACTATACCAAGAAGGTTGAGGGAGAGAGTACTTAGTGGGCGCTTGCTAGCAAGAAAACATGAAGAACAAACTGAGCATTAAGCAAAATAGGAATTTTCCACATCTCTATTTCTGTTCACTTGGAACTCAGTTTACTTGACAACTCATTTTCTTCTCACTAGCACCCTCTTCTTTTCCTCCCACCCATAAGTCAACCAGCTCATGAGGCTGTCTATTTGAAGTCAGAACAAAGAGTTCAGTAAATTTTTGGTGTGATGAAACACCTTGAAGAAATGCTAAGTACTGGTAATCTCTCTCGACAGTCCTTTAAAATGTGTTTCAACCAAACTACCAATTTTATTGCTAAACACTACATCAGTGACTTCTCTTGAGGCTAAAGAAGTAATTTTAAAACAACTCCTGCTAACAAATCCAAGGAACAGGGTAAAAAACAGCTGGTGACTAAACCACACTAATACTAACTATATCCTGTGTCCAATTACCTTAGTTTATTTTTACAAAGTAAAAATTTGATCAATGAAAATTGTTCAATCCAATTTTAACCTTGTTTTCAAAGTGTAACTACAAGGCAAAAATCACCAATTCATTCTTAAACAAAACACAAACAAATGAATTATCTAGTGCAGTTTTAATAAAATCAGTTCGTGAAGAGGAGGAATGATTAAAATTTTCCAGCATTGATTAAGGAATATATATTCATAGCCATTCTCCAAATATTTGTGAATTGTGTAGAGGGGCGGGGTGGGGGAAAAGGAAATGATGAAAACAATACTGGTATAAGATTTTGATAACTGATATTGAAATGCAAGAGGCGCAATTATCAATATTGATACAGCGCTTTAACTTAAAGCGACCTTATGTTGAAGTTATATACGTCCATACACTCGACTTTAATGAACACTGACGGATTGTGAAAGTGAAATTAATTCCATTAAAGTCATAAAGACCACAGATCGGAACTAAAATCTTGTCGTTATCATTCATTGCCACTTCAAATCGTGATACATCATAACAAAAACGTAATCTTGTCTATGTCCTGTAAGCACTGAGTCAAGTGAACAAAACTAGACAATAAAATGTCAAGAACACATTCAAGTAAATCTGAATTTAATATACTCAAGCTCTGACAGTTGAAACACAAAATTAGTCGTCATGTCAATTGTTTCAAAACATCTAGGGCTCTTTGTTGTTCCACTGGAAACCAGTGAATGGCATCAGCGCGTTAACAGGTTTCGTTCGGAAAACCATTTAACTGCAGCCTCACGCCTTGTCACTTGTGTTTCTAAAAACACCAAACACGCACCTACTATTTCAAAGGATTTTGGTGGAAGTTATTAGATATTCTAGCCATAACAAACCAGTTTGTTTGAACATGTGGCCTCATTCAAAGCAAATAATCATTATTGATATAATAATGGGCGGGAATCGAATATGTATAATCGATAATGCGAAGCTTTCCAAAACATAAATTATTCCACAAATATTATGCATTTCTCGTCAGATAACGTGAGAGAATTTTCTAATACAAAGACTTACCGGATCTGTAAGCGAAGAACATCCAGCATTTCAGCAAAAACAGCAAAAATGAAAATGAAAAGACGGAAATATTAGCGAAACTCTGAGTACACGCGATTCAGTGATACTGACATGATCATGTAGTCAAGATCAGCGCCACAAAAAACCTTAAAATTACACAACGAGTTAATTAGGCTAACCTCGAAGAAGCTCAGCGCCGTTTCGATTTGTCTTCTTGCTCATAATTAATCCAGAGCAGCTGCTGTACCAAGATCAGTATAAAACCTTTGAAAGATCCGGATGTCAGTGTGACTGCAAAGTGACTCTAGTATAAAATGCAAATGGCTCCCGTGTCCGCTATAAACTGGGGCCTAGGCTCTCTCCGCTGCTCAGCCGGGCTCGTCAAGCCTCCAACGCGGACGTCTGGAAAACTACGGATGACAAAAACCTACAGACAGTGAAACGGCCTAGCAGTGAAGTTGTAAAAAAAACCAAAAAAAAACCAGTTAATCCAAACCTTTAGAAACAGTTGTAATGGATCAAGATACCTTTTTGCTAGGATATTTTTTCTTGAGTTAAAAAAAAAAAGTAGAAAGTTTTGGAGTAAACACAGCTGCGAGCGCTTGGCCTTCTGGGTAATATCTTTTCCAATGGCGGCGAGACGTTTCGAATGGAAACTGGACGTTTCTCGGATAAACAGATAGCTTTCGGTCAGCAAGAGGGAGTTCAAACCGCCATAAATAACAATGTAAATGGGACACCAGTGTCGGGCTTCAATCTAGGTTTCTCACAAGCTTTCCTAGGATTTTCAGAGGGTTTATATCCAGTGAATCAAGTTTGCAATACTATGGTTTCAACAACCTCGACTCCTACTCCGACGACAAGCTCGACTTCCTCATTCTACCTTATCAGAGATGATCCTCGTAAGTTTAACAATATTCCTAGTAATGAAAATTATTGTTTAGAACCACAGGCTTTGTGACACTTTTTTTGTTTACAGCTGCCCCGTCGGATGCGAATCAAAGTGGCAGTTCAAATCTGCTTGTTAAACATGGTCTAGAAGAGACATACCAGAAATTCTGTGGCAAGAAAGTGAAGGAAAGCTTGAGTTCATTTCTACCTCATTTGCCAGGTAATTAGAAATATCTTTCTATTCTTCCCAGTTTTATAATTGAGTCCTTGATTGAAAGACTTCCTATCAGGTGTATTGGCACTGAAGTTCTTAAATTTTGGTGGCATATTATATTAAAGACTGCATGTAAATGCAATCCATTTAAATGTAAAGACCGTGCTGACGAAAAAATTTCTTGAGTTTTGCTGGTGTAGTCCCTGTCTTGTAAATGCTCCCTCTGGATTTTAAATTTGTCCAGTTTTAACAGTCGAATGTTGCAGATCTTTATGTATTTCCCCAGGCTGTCCAAATATTTACACTACTGTAACTATAAGCACTGAATGTGGAAATATCAATTTCTGCATAAATTGGCTACTTCTGTGTAAATATTTAGACAGCCCAGAAGCAGTCAGAGTATTAATTGTTTCATGATAGTTTAAAAATTGTTCTCTAAAGAACTTTTGAAAGTGGTATAATATGTATATTTTATGACAGAGGGTCTGACAGAGGTTAATATTTTTATAACTAAAAAATCCCAACTTCAGATAAATTTGTTCTACCCAAAAAATCTCTGCATATTTCATAGACCCAAAAAAACCTTTTGGCCAAAATTTCAGACCCAAAAATAATCCCTCAGACTCCCTTCCCCCCACCCCCATCCCCTCCCGTCAGAAAAATATATGTAAGTGGGGCCCCTGGCACTTTAATATATGTATGGCATATGAATAACTCCAGGCTTGTAAGCAGGACCAAAACAAATTAACCTGCCTTTGAATGGTTTGTGGAACTGACTCTCTCAAAATATCACTTGCAAATTTCTTCCTTACTCTGCAATTAGTGGTTTTCTTGTGCAAAATATTGTCCACAGTGTTTTTGCAGCAAGTCCATGTATTATACAGAGTTCGTACGGGCCCTGTAAATCCTGGAAAACCCTGGAAAATTTTTATATCTCTGGAAATCCCTGGAAACCCTGGAAAAGCCCTGGATTTTTTTATTTATGCCCTGGAAAACCTCACAGACCTCACAAACAAGACATCGTTTTATGTTAGAAACCAGTGTATAGTATCGAAATAATGTACACTTTGGAGCAAATTGTTCTTTAACAGTGATTAAATCACCATTTGAAAGCTGTTTTAAACGAATCGTTGTGAACGTTGTTTTCATTCCGGGCTTCAATGGCCCTGGAAAAACAAAAAAAAGGCCCTGGAAAACCCTGGATTTTTGAATTTCTGAATACGTACAAACCCTGATTATAGTTCTCGTGTGCAGCCCATGTTATATGTCAGGTACGTAAGAATGCATGTATGTTTTATGCCACAATATATACAGACTGTATACGTGTAGTGCAAAAACAATGTTATTAAATGACTTTGTACAAAGCTAAATTCTAACCTTGGGAGAAACAAGAAGTTGGTCAAAAGTGACTACCATCACTTTAAAAATTTGTTTAGCTTTGCAGTTATTTAGGAAATTGCAAATTAAAGTGGTTTTCACACACATACCAATGATACCCTACAGCTTTATCTGGTTTGTTTACAACGGTAACTGATGCAAAATAATGGTGATAGTACACGCTTTCTTTTTATAAGAATGTTTTTCTGTTCAGAACAATGAGGTTCGATTTGCCCATAAGTTTTAAAAGAAGAAGACATTTAAGTAATAGTTCAAGTAAGAAGGAAAGAGGTCAACAGCAAAGAATGCAAAAAGGTGCCAATTGTGATATAATTGAAGAGCTCAGTGCAAAAATGGCCTACCGGTAAGTGACGATTTTTGGTGACTTTTAAAATACTGGGAAATTTGGTTTTTTTTTCACAGCAGTACTGTTTTCTAGGCTAATGATGCTTTTTTTTTGTTAAGTCCCACTCAGCAAGGGTAAGATGAGACAGAAGTGATTTTACCCCCAGCAGAGATTATAGGAAATTCTTGGCATTTTTGGAAGCTTTTCTTTCCCGGTCA
>JAOBRG010188874.1:11709-28560 GCA_027574985.1 Umimayanthus nakama | reverse complement strand
CATCAAATATACCGAGCTCTGATACAATCACGCTTTGATTATTCTAACATTGTTTTGCGAAACTAATGATGGAAGGTTGAGACGACTGGTTCAAAAGGTTGTTGAGGCGATTGAGCCAGTTTTCCAAGGGCTTCTCCTCGAGCCACGTGATAGATGGACTCTCTTTCCTATTTGTTGAATCTATGACTACTTTCCTCTGTGAGTTAATGCTGACAGATGAAGCGGCGTGTATATAGTTGAGCTGTTGGATCGATTTTCCTTTGAATGTAGTCGGCAGTTGCGCTATCATATACATCAGCAAGCTTTCTGTGGGCAGCCTCTTGTTTTTGACAAAGATCTGTTGTTGACACTTCTTTGTACTGTTCGTTGGTTACCCGAAGTGTAATCTAGCTTCTTTGACGAACTCCAGCTGTGAGTTTAAAAGTTTAGTCCTTCTCTTAGGCATCTTGGGAAGGGTTTCAAAGGGCCACTTCTTCTGTGCAGGATGTTAACAAATTCTAACTCGTACCTTTGGTTGTTGTCGCTTGGGGCCAGCCTGTCTGCTCCATTGGGTGCCGTTTGGGGGTATTGGAGCGGTGGAAACGTACAGCAATCTTGATTTAAACTAATCTGTAATCTGAATAGCCACTACAAGTACAAAAGAAGGAATAGACTTAGGCGTCTCTCGCGCTGTTAATCCATTTTTTTCTTAAAACATTATGCACGCTCTTTCTTTTACAAGAACAAACTTTATAAGAACACCCAGGCTGAGATTTGCCCAAAAAATTAAGAACAAGCTAAGAACAATCACCAGGCTGAAATGTTGATCAGAAAAATGTAAGAAACTTACTAATCCTTGTACACAGATTGAGATTCACATGAAAACAAAACTTGTCAGAATTTAGCTTGGTTATCGCTATTCGGGCGTTGCCGGGAAGAGTGAAAAGCAAGCTCGTCACGTTCGCGAACGCTGTATTGCCAGTTTCAAACGCATACTTCTTAGTGCCGTTTTCTATGACTTGTTCCAGGCAACTAGTTAGCTATTTAAAAATATCGAGGAAATAAGAACGATTTAAGAACAATTTGAGGTTGAAATCACCAAAAAATTAAGAACAGCCCAGGCTGAGCCGAAAGTTACTGGTTCTTATAAAAAAAAGCGTGTAGTCAAGCTGAGCTCTTTGGCTATTTGGATGTTCAAAGAGGGCTCATGATCCAATACCATCATCGCATGGTTAATCTTAGTCAGTTCAAGATCGCTTCCCACTTGTCTACACTGACCTCTTCACTCGCGTGTTCATTTGCCGCAAATTACCATCTTAGGGGTCGGCGGAAAATAGACATCAAATTGACGTTCAGAGAGCTCTGGTCCCTCCCTCCGCTTCCTTCACGTCAATCTTACAATTTTCTTTTAAATACAGTATAGAACGACTCGTGGTCTGACAACTGCCTTCAGTGACTGTCTATTAAAA
Organism: Umimayanthus nakama; assembly: GCA_027574985.1. NCBI lineage: Eukaryota > Metazoa > Cnidaria > Anthozoa > Zoantharia > Parazoanthidae > Umimayanthus > Umimayanthus nakama. The sequence continues at coordinate 27,112 of JAOBRG010188874.1, read as the reverse complement.
TTGCCTTTTTAACGGTGGAGCTCCCAAATGAAATGCATAGACACAGTTCGCGTTAAACACGAAAATATTATCACTTCATACCATCTGTCGGCACACCATTTATCGCCACTTGTAAAAGTCAACTAATATGATAGTGATAGTAAATTTGTTTTGGTAACCGAAATGCCCTTGCACTTCTTGCTTAGTTGTTGTTTTTCTTCCCATTTCCAATTTAATTTTTCTCATTTTTTCCTAACGTCAATCCCAAACCCATTCAACATGGCGTTGTTAGATCGATTTTCCTACGGCCCCTTAATTATATTACCCACGACCAGCACTCATCTGGCCTAGTAGCTCAGTTTGTATTGCAATGGTGATGTGTTCCGGAGGTCGTGGGCTGGAATCCAACCGGGATCAGAATTTGTCTTCTTTTTTTCTGTATGGGCCCATTTCTTTTTCTTGGGGTATCGCTAAGAAGGTAGTATTTGGGATACTTATGTAACACTTCAACATACTACACTTAAACCACTGTATAACCAAGGCCAAAGTCCTGGGTACAAGGTTATTTAGGCAAAAAAAACTAAGACGACTGCATTTGAAGCTCAGCAATTGGACAAGTAACGGCTTTTCTGCCTTGATTAGTCGTGATGTGGTCTTCCCGACATAATTAAATTATTTTGAAACCTTGACCTGTTTTGAAGCTTTGGGTGGTTTGGTCAATGGCGTGATAATTGCGTGGGCTCTTGCGAGGGCGGTAATCATGCGCCTCTCATTTCCAAGCCCCCAGCTGGACTCATTCCGGGAAGACATTGGCCCCATAGGATGACTCACACCGGTATGACATTGGCCCCATAGGATGACTCAAACCAGTAAGACATTTGCTCCATAGGATGACTCAATCAATCAATCAACAAATTTACTTGTGTGTCAGACTTTGCAAAGCAGTTTTGGGAACTAAAATTGGCGTCGAGGGATCCTTGCTGTTCGTGGCAGAAATGGGCTTGACAGTCTGTCAGTCGCACTACACTAGTTTTTTTTTTGCCGAGCCTGAACGTTCTGAAATTTTGTGACAACTTCAGCCTCAAATGTCCTTTAAACGTTCTTAAACATCATTGTTAGTTTTGGGTATGTTTATGTTTTCTCAATTTGTACAAACCAGCCGAAATCAAAATGAGTTTTGTTTGTCAGCCGTTATTCAGGTTGGGAAGAAAGCGAGACAAAAGCAAATAAAAGAGATTTATAAACAGTTTTTCATGTACAACACTATAGGCAATGTTGTGCTGGCGAAGATTAACCGAGAAACAAAGTATTTCCAGTATGAAAAACAAAACATATTTTGTTTTCCCTCAACCGGCCTCAGCTTGTTCTTGGCATGTTCTTAAATTTTGGCCATTTTTTGGCCTCGTGTTTTGAATACTTTATGATGTGATTACGCGTTACGCTATGCGTTAAATAAATACGAATGGCATGACGAGAATGCACTGTTATGTCAACACTTTAGGCTGGCTGGAGCCAGTCTGTGAGTTGAAAGAAAAATACGGAACGCGTGTAATTATCGAATTTTTAACGTTATTTCAAGAATCTTTGGTTATATCTAAAAGTAGTTAACTTGTTTGTAGAAAAATTTGATTTTGTACATGTTTTAAGCAATCGCTCCCGTTGGTAAATAGCGGATTTAGAGCTAATACGCCGTGCCATTTAGAAAGGTGAAACCAACGCAACGAGGGTCAGATAATTTGCTTCTCTCCTTCTTGTTCACTGTTGGGACTGCTTTCGATTAAATGTTAACTATTTTCTGAGTTCAGGTCGCTTTCAGGTACGTTTGTAGCTTACTTTTTGGTTTCAAATCTAGTTGGCTTGATTTCTCGATACGGCATGTATGTTTTTAAAAGTTGTTCTAATATTAGCAGTAGCTTTCTTGGCACTTATTAACCCTTTAAGCTCGAACACGACATATGGCGTGTTGCTAAGTTCTCCTGAAGTATCTCTGCAGTCTCTTCTTAACAAGTTGTAAGAATTTGGTTGTTCATCTTAGAAAGTTTCCTGTGTGGGATCAACCTTTTTATTCTCAAGACCATTTAACTTAATTTTTGTATATAATGTAAGGAGAAGATACATGCAGTCAAACTGGCTTGGGCTGAAAGGGTAAAGCTCTTTGCTACCAAATGTATTCATTGCATGATTGATTACTGATGAGTACTTGACAGTACAGTGTACGACGCGACGTAAGAAAATAAATTATTTTTGAGTATATTAGTTTGTCTCATTAAATTATCTCTTGGTTCTGTACAATAGCAATGTGATATGCATGGTATGTTATTCTTCTGTGGGCCTCGATATGTAGCTGATAACCCGGGAGCCGGCTCATATTTGGGGGGACCAGGGGTGGGGGAAAGGAGGTGCAAACGAGCCGGGCAGCAGGCTATGTATCTGACGTTTCAATGAGTTCATCGCCGCAAGTGTCAGAAATAAATTTAAAAAATAAGGTAGGGGCCGAGTTAGGCTGTTAATATAGCCTCTTGCTTTTTTAGAAGAACAAATTTATAACTGAGAACGAGGCTCAAACTTGCCCAAGAATTAAGAACAAGCTAAGAAAAATTGAGGCTCAGCTTCAGATGCAATCTTAACTGCACTGAAAAACACAACAACATAACATGTCATAGAATGTGGCGTTTCATTGCAGATCTTTCTGCAGATATAAACACCGAGTGAGAAGAGAAGATAATCAAAATAAATGTGCCGCACAGTGCCAAACGTATAAGTATAATTGGCATGATGGAAACAAGGACAGATTTAAGAAAAATTTCAGAACAATTATTCAAAAATTAAGAACGACGAGCGTCGGTCAAAATTTACTAGTTCTTATAAAAAAAAAAGCGTTTGTTTGGAGTATTTTAGGCGTGTTTTCTTACTCAGTTGTTGTTCTTATGATTACTTTTAGAAATAAGAATAGCTTAAGAACAATTGAGGCTCAAATTGTGCAAAAACTTAAGAACAATGAAGCTCGGCCAAAATTTACTGGTTCTTATAAAAAAAAGTTTAGAACGACAGTCTGTCGTCGAAGAGGTACTTGTGGTCACAGATTTATTTAAAATGAGTAAAAAACAGAATCTGAATGCACGGCTGTTACAACAACATCATTTTTGGGCAGGTTTAAAGGCAGTATTTCGAGTAACCGTGCTGCTGTTTATCAAGCCGAAGCTATACACCAAGAACGATCTCAGTTACATGCATCTCAAAATTACAAGAGATCCAACGTCAAGTCAGTAGTCTACAGTTTATCTTACGATGTGTGGTCCTTTGCATTCAAAATATTTTTTTTTAAATGAGTGCTTGTGTAGGTGTCTGCTTCTGCCGGCTGATGAGCGCAGAATAGATCCTGGGTCAATTGTAACAAGATTGCTTGCTGTTTTCTTAGGCCATCTTTGTCTTTATTGTACATTCGATCATTGAAGGGCAATAAACTAAAAGAATTGTTGTTGTTGCTAAATAATGAAAGACGTTTCTGTGTTTCTAATTCTATAAAACTTAAAGTTTCGTCCTTTTATTTACTTTCTTATTACTGTTCTGTAAGTGCTCACACATTATTCACCTCAGCAGTTGTTGGCGGCGGCTTGGTGTAAACGCTGCGCCACACTTTGTTGCCCCGTCAGATGGTTCGTGCAGCCAATGTAGCAGTAACGCCCTAAAGAGAAAGCCCAAACATGCAAAGTACAATATAGCAGCAACATTGGGTCTGTCTACACCGCCTGGTCTACATTTGAAGTTGATTTCTACTGTTTTACTAAGATAAAGCTTTGGAAAAGAAGAAAAGCGTGTCGAGTCATACCAGTGAAATCAAAGAAAGCTTTGCTAAGAAATTTCGTGATTATCAAACACCAATAAATCAAGACCTTATTTCTCTGCAGCATGATTCCAATTACAACAAAATTTCACAACTCTATTTTAGCATATTCAACCAATCAAGTCAACAAGTGCAAACAACGACAAATTCTCTTTTTGCATCACTCAATTCTAGAATTACATTACAAAAGAGATACTAAAGCTTGATTTAGGTTGAAGTAAAGGGATAACAGTTATATCACTAAATATATTGGTAAGTTTAGGAAAAGCCTAGTGTTTAAGTTAATCATAGGCTTTCTAGTAAGATCGAATGGACACGTTTTGTCAGAATTCTTTTTAGACATTTTAAAGATTTAACACAGATACCTTCGGAAGTATTGGAACGATTTACTAAGGTACAGCTTTAGAAAAAAAAAGACTGTTGATTTATGCCAGCAAAAATCACCAGAAGCTGTGCTTAAAATTTCGTGATAATCAAACACAAATAAATCCATTTTAGCAAACTCGATCGATCAAGGTCAACAAGTACCCAAAATAACAACAACAAGAACAAAATATATTTTTTCATTACACAGCTACAAGATTTAAGACTACCTAGGTTTAAGTTGATGTAAAGGAAAAACAACTTCATTACTAAATAATTTGGTAGATTTTGAAAGTGCCTGGTGTCTTAGGTGTCCAAAGGCTTTCTAGGATCTTAATTTATACATGTATTGTTAGAATTCTTTATAGACATTAATAGCATGATTAGTAATAAGGTTTAAAGATACTTTTGGAGGTATTCTAAGGGCTTACTAACGTACAGCTTTGAAAAAGAAGAAAAGACTGTTAATTTATACTAGCAAAAATCCCCGAAAAGCTATGCTTAAAGTTTCGTGATAATCAAACACATGTAAACCAGTATGTTATGTATACTTTGCAGCATGATTCCGAAAACAACAACAACGAAAAACATCACAGCTCCATTTAACCCTATTCGGCCTGGTGGGTAGAAAGTTCCCGCGCCGATTTCAGCATACGATAGCTTCCTTGATATTTAAGTTAAACCTACCAAATGTGGCCACTTTTGCTAAATTAAAATTAATGTATTGGAAAAACGAGAAAAGCAAATTTGCCTAAGGGCATCACGTGTTACCGTGGCAGCCCCGTTTTCGACGCCATGTTTACTCAAATTTTGACTTTTTAAATATTTTTGTCCATTATTTAACCAAATTTTTAACTCGATATACGTTCTCTGTAAAGTAGTTTTTAAATGTTAATAACAATTTGTGACGTCATCGGTATTGTGCAGTATCATGTTTTGAAATCCACTCAAGATGGCGGCCACATAGTTCAGTGCGTTTTAAAAAATTTAAAGTTTTTCTTAGTCAATTTGTGTTTTTTAAAAACACTTAAAACAAAATTAAAACGGTTTTACTGACACTAATAGCATTATACACAAGGAATTTGAGTGAAACAGTATTATTATAGTTTAAGAGTAAATGTGAAGTTTGAACCCTAAACTTTCGCTGAAATATCACTCTTTGAAATACTTGATCTCTTTAAAACGCTGTTATTTATAGCAAAAAAAAAGCTTTTTTTCATTTTGTACCGTTTACTTGTCCACTGTTTAAGTAATAAACGTATCTAAACTTCTCTACTGTGAATGCCACACCCGTAGATAGTTTTAAGTCCAATAGTTTAATAAAATAGCTCTTTGCATTGGTTTTATTCAGATTTTTAAAGATTTCTTACTTCTTATATTTCCACTGTATTAGCTCTATTTACGATTATATAGTTGGTGTGATATATTACGCTTTTTACCAACTTAAAAATTGTAGATGCTTATACAGATTCTGTTTGCCTGATGCTCTTAACAAACAACCGCATTATATCTACCAGAAACTGAATACTCCGATAAAACTTCAAACTCTGTCTTCTCAGAACTAATGGTCGCTCTATAGCCAGCGTATTTCAGAACAAAAAAATATCAAAAGGTTGGTTTGTAAATGTGGCTATGGTTTTTTCAACCTGCCATTAGAGATCCTACGGTGATTGTCATGACAACGCCTCTGTAAAAAAGACATGTACTCAAACTCTAGACCACTTTGTTCTAAAGCTTCTTCAAACAGTGTCACTTGGTTGACCTCTACCGAGCAGGTAGCCAATGCGGCAAAAGCGAAAATACATCTTAGAAAGACTTTTAGTCAGGTGTTTCGTAATTACAAACTTCTTTTGATAACGCTTCCGGGCAGAGCCTGAATATTCGTAAATATTTTGAGGATTTCAGCCTCAACTTATCTTAAAGTGTTTTAGACATAACTGTTAGTTTTGGCAGCAGAAGCATAAACACGCTTTTTAAAAATAAAAGAGACGTTACCCCAGCTGGCTGGCAAGAAACAGATAATTAAATCTTGGCCGTGTTGCATTGACGAACATCAGCCGAGAAACAAACTATTTTCGTGATTTTGTACATTATCCAAAACGAAAATTCTTCGCTTTTCCTCAACCTCGGATATGATATTAGCATATTCTCAAATTTGAGCATTTTTCAGCATCACGATCTTATAAAAAAGGTTCTCATTTACAAAATAGTGTAATAGTAATAATTTTATCAAATTGATGGTGTAATGGTCAAAGACGTCTGACGGTTATACGATTCACAAAAAGTAATGAATACAGAAGAAGGTCTAACAACCACGAAATGGACAGACGTAATTTTAAAACTAAAATTTATCACACCATAAAACTTACAAAATAGCTCAGACATAAGTTTACTCCTAGATGACAATGGGAAAAAATCGTCTTACATGCAATGAAGTACGTTTCATTTGCTTTTTGACAAACACAGCCAGCTGCTTTAGAGAATGATTTAGTTTTTATAAATATATGTTTTATTGTGAAATGGATTAAACCCTTGTTGAAGCCGCATTGATGTGTTTTACACTTTTAAAAAAGAAACGATAACATGCTGCGGTTGGGTTTGTCCGAAAGCGTTCGTGATCGGATGCGACGGTGATTTACGCAAGTTGTCATATCTTTATTCATAGAATTAGAACTATAAACTGACTGACATCCAAAATCATTTCCTGACTTTGTCGCTCTTATCTTCAGAAAGAACTGCACTGACAGTTTGGTGAGTTTTTCATGAACAACTATTTTTGACAAATGACAGGAAAACTGTTATGAATTCGAATAATATGGTTCGTTCTGTGACTTTGTTGCCCCAGATCTAATTACAAGTAACAATACAATTTTTAGTTGATTATGACCTGAGAACTTTACAGTCTTAAAAAAAACTTCAACCCTGAACCAAACACAAGATTTTGTTTTGATCTGATTAGTGTGTTGCTCATGCTAGGGACGTTTTGTAAATGCGTCAAAATGACGTCAGACCGACGTCATAGCCTGCAAAGCTCAAACCATTGTCTTATTCTTCGAAATAGTATTCCTAGGCTTTTCGCTTCTGAAAAAGTCAGATTTAAAACAAAATTATTCATTTATTAAAATACGTTCGAAAACTCTTCTTCCTTTCAGACTACGTTTTGTGATCGCATCCTTCCTGCGGATAAATTTTTTTGGAACAAAAAAGATCGTTGAAGAAGAAGCACTGAAGTTTTATAAAAGATTTAGTGGCACATTTCCGTATTAATTTACACTTTCGTATAAACATTTTCCTGTGTTGTATTGCTTTTCTCACGTAAAGTGTGCCGGTGAAGTTAAACGCTTTCGACATCTTCAGAATAATGCTGTGAAACTGAGTTATACACTTGCAATTCTGGTCGTTTGTAGGGGACCAGTTGTCAGGAGCGTTCTATCTTTCACTGCCGGCTCATTCACGGAAAATGACCGAGAGCGTTCGTCGACAACGCAATTCAATTCTTTCTCTAATTGCCAATGACATTCCTTCCTGGTGAATATTCATAAACCTAGCAGGTGCAGGATACACACAGCTGAAGGTTTTGTAATACTGCACAAATTATTCACCCAATCCATTGAATGGATATTTTATATTCCCCTCGGCAACGCTAACAAAACAAACACATTAATTTTTGTGCCAAGTTCTCGGTTGGAGTATAACCTACCAGGCAAAAAAATCAACACGAGTTTTTCCTTTAAACCTAATAGTTTCTCAGTTCATAGTTTCGGCAGCAAATGCAGTGGTTGAGGGCGAAAAAACTATTTTGTTGATAAACCAAATTGGTGATTTGGTTGCTGCTTGGAGAAAAGTGGATTGTGTGTGGTTTGGTTTCAACCGCTAAACGAATACTGGATTATACGCTGCACGAGAGTATCATAGAAGCAACAAAAGCAACATTAATATCCTTCTCTATTCAAACTGAAAAATATCGTTGCCGAATGGGACATGGATGAAAAAGCGATCTCTTAAAGCATGAATGAGCTTGACGGAAACGGAACAAGCAGTGGAAAGGATAGAATTGTTATCAATTGTGGCGGAGTTAGACACGAGACATTTAGAAGCACACTTCGAAATTTCCCCGATACTCGCCTCGCTTGGTGCACGGAAAACACATCCAACAACCCAGATTATAACCCCGAAAAACAGGAGTTTTTCTTTGATCGACACCCGGGAGTTTTTGCCCAAATTATAAATTATTACCGCACTGGTAAACTTCACACTCCGAATGACGTCTGTGGTCCCTTATTTGAGGAAGAACTTGGGTTTTGGGGAATCGACGAAAAGCAAATGGAACCCTGTTGTTGGGCGAACTACACACAGCACCGCGAAGCACAGGAGAACTTAAAGGTTTTTGAAGGTGCTGACATGTCTGATGGTGAAGCCGCTTATGATGACGATATGTACGAAGTGGTAAACGCTTCTTCATGTTGGCAAAAACACCGGCCGAAAATTTGGTCAATAATGGAGGACTTTCGATCGTCGAGAATGGCGAAGGTAAGCTTGCGCATCATAGCAGTCGATCGAATTGAAGTTAAAAGAAATAACTTTCATCTGCATAGCAACATTTTATTTATTGGAAAAAGTTCCGAGAGTCATTTCATAATTTACATTTCATGATTTGTCTGGCCCACGATCAAAATAGATGGATATGGGACCATTTGGAGACCGTAATTTTGTAAATGTGACGTTTAATTCGACCGCAAAATGAGAATAACATCTTATCATCGGAAGAAAACGGTCTCCATCACAGACAACCTCGCGTACAGAAGACAGGAATGTTTTAAAATGCAAAACAGCATCCACGGTAAATTCGTTTTTTGAGACAACTATTAGATTCCATTTTCAATGAAAGAGAATTGCTGTATGATTGTTTTGACCGCGCTTTTAATATTTTGATAATCGGCCGGGGGATTTTTTCAAAAGTCAAATCAAAACGTTACCCTTGTGGCTTTAAAACTAAGCTCCAGTAAGGGATATTTTTCTTGATAACTTCGATATCCTTATTCGTTAAATCAGGTGTCGTGGACTTGACTCGAGACAAATGGATATCGCTGAGGGGTTTCTAATAAGTTGCTAGTTAAAATTCAAAACTTGGTCAACATTTCTTGTGCCACGAATCCTCGCTCGCCTCATCACTTTGAGTTTTTCGTTTTGATCGCACATCGAAAACTTTTGAGATAGGCTTTGATCAGAAGTAATCGCGCACAAAAACATCAGGCATAGAAAGCGGTCACAAAAATGAGAACGTTTTCCCACGTTGTTTGAATTTTAGAAACGATCAAAATTTTCTTGAAATAATTGCGGGTTGTCAAGAAGCATAATACTGTTTATACACAGAAAACGTAGTTTGTTTTAGAGTTTCATTTTACTACAGCGTCACACCGTAAAATAATACGGGATCACATGAAATTGATGGAATATGCTGTCAAAAGGCAGATCGTTTAGCTAGAAACAACCCATTTCGTAAACACATTTTATTATGAACTATTTCGATCTACTCGCAACAACAAGGCACAAAAGCGTATGGTTAACACTATATTTTGCCAGCGATCTTGCTGTATGTTCACTGTATGTAAAAATGACATTTTTGGTATTAACTATTTTATCACAGAATCGAGATGTCTAAAATGTTCATTTTAACGCGACGTCAGCTTGCTAAATTGATTCCATCGTGTGTAGAATACAAATATATTTCATCTATCATCTATCTGTTTGGCCCGAAGTTGTATCACTCCACAAACAATATATAGGGAACTTGTGGATACGAATCGCTCTTCCCAGTGTGTTTCAAACGTTGCTAGCTATTTGTATGCGCCCAAGTTGATGAAAGACGGAATTAAGAGAAAAAATAGTGGTCAATTCAGTGCGGTGTGACTATAGAGCCTTAAAAAGATGATCGATAAACTTCTTCAATGACCTCAAATACGCGCAACATAATAAAGTATCACTACTTTGGATATCCGTTTAGAAAACTCACCCACTATCACTTCGACATTGGTGTATACGGTCGGTATGGTAACGTATTTAAATTAACGTAAAGTACGTTTTTAAGATGACTGTGTTTTTTCTTTCAAAACTAAGTAAAAACAGTTAGATCGGCACTTCGTCGCGCTTCTCTCAAAGCATAAACAAGTTTTCGAAGGTTGAAAAGAATTTCCAAGTGGCAAAATAGCACCAATGTGTCATGAGCGTGGTGAGAATCGACAGTGCTGCTTGACGGCCGTGTCTGCAATTGCATAATTGTGTAATAGATAGAGCTTTCCTGCGGTCGTTTCAAATACTAGCAAACCGAAGCTCTGTGCCCGTAGCTATCTTTCGTTAAACTTGGACAATATTTTTTTTATACTATTCTCTCCTCAAATAACTCAATACATCGAGTTTATCGTAGAAGTGTCAAACAAATTATAAGCAAAATGCAAGCAGGAATCAAATTTTGAAATAGAGCGGTACTGACAATATTCAAAGTACTGAACCTGTAGGCAATTCCAAACAAAAACAAAGTTTATTTCAAAATAATTGCACATTTAAACCTACTTAAACTACACTTGTGCAATACTTTGACAACTGAAGAAATCAGTGGAACATATTGGTGAGCCTTTTGCATAAGGTTAACTTTTGGTCGGACTTTTCCTAATGAAAATTATACTTACTGACTTTTGTGTTTGCTAATTGAACGCTCAACGGAAAATATTTTCACTTAAAATTTACCGTTTGAAAGCTCTAACGTGAAGTAGTTTAGTTGTTTCCAATGGGGTACTGTTCCGGAAGTAATCTCTTTATATCGATGTAGATAGTAAAACTAATTCGTCCGTAAATGTGAAAGCCTGACAAGCATTGCTTTAATCTTAACTTCAGTCGTCTTTTCAGTGGATCGCCAACTTTCTTTCGTCTATCAATAATTTAGGAGTTGCTATGTTACTAAAACATTTTAAAATTCATTTTGCAGCTGCTGTAATGATTAACATTTGGCAATTGTATTAAAGCGCATAGGGACACTCGGAAAAGCTAAATTTGTACCAGGTCTTAAGCAAATTGTTCTAGTTTATAACCTACTTATGCGATTAACAGTATATTCAAGCATTTCTTGCCGGGGTTCAACTTACTTTTAAAAAAATAACAATGGCTGAGTATCGAACAAAAACAAGTTTTTGTTGAATTGAGATAAACCGCTTTTTTAACATCTAATATTTACTATTAACAAATTTTAAAATTTACATAATCGTTTGACGCTCTTCCAATCTGTATAACGGTCTTCCATCTGCATTCGTTCTCTGATGTCTGCTATAAATACAACTGGAGGTATAAAAACAACTACGATATTTTGGTGGATATAAAGTTTTCGGGCTTTCAAGACTGATCTAGATAAGAATGAATTAAGTTCATATTCGCAGCCATTGTCCAAGAGTCACTTCGAAATCCTCTATGTTCAAAAGTAAATATTTCTCGCTTGTACAGTTGTAGCAACTTTTCGAGTACATTTACATTTTAAGCTTAGTTTCCACAAAATCATCTCTGATGGAAGGACGGTTTCTCTCACATAATTTTTGTCAAGTGGCTTGGACGATTAAGCTTGGTTTCCATGCACTCGTCTCTGACGCTAGAATCATCTCTGCCTCAGAATGTTTTGTCAGTTAAAGTGTTCGGGACGATTATATATGGAAACATTCTTGTTATTGTTTCAAAGAACTCTTATACGTCAAAAGTAAATCGATAGAACCGTTTTAAATCCTTGGCTTCCGACTGCGTGACTAAAAATTCTGTGACAGAGACGATCTTGATGGAAGAGATGATCAGTATGGAAACCAGGCTTAAAGCGCGAAGTAATGACATTATTAAGTAAAAACATGGCAGCAATTGTACATAATTACTGTACATGTATTAGTATTAACATAACTCCTTACATTTCCAATAGCTTTTACTTCCTTGAGCAACCCGTTGTAAAGGCCAGATATCTTAACTGTTAACGGATTAGCTTACCCTCGAACTAATGGTTAGATGATCTCTTACTACCCCTTTGTGCCTCAGAACATACGGACTTCAAACTGCTACTGAGTTTTCTTAACAACATAACCATAAAAAAGATAAACAAGTCCTTTAACACCAGTAAGGTGACGTCTTGTTTCTGAATTGCGATAACTAAATTTGTAAATTAGGTTTGGCTTTGAAAACTGAGGAAAATTCTTCTAAATTTACATTTAGGGCAACCAAAAATGAGTTCTAGTTTTTCGCCAGCTCCCCAAATGGAATCCGGTTCTCGCAAGAAAACTTTTTGGCGCTCGTTACTTTTTTGCTATGTCAACTTAGTTATTTTCATCTTTTCCCTATCGCCTCTAAATAAACCTTTTTCTGTACCTCCAAGTGATCTCCATTTTCCGTTAACATTAAAGTTAGAATAATCGCCCTACTGTACATGCATGTTCTTGTTGTGGATGGAACGCTCGCTCATACAGAGATATTGAATATAATCCCACAGTTAATTTCTGAGAACCTTCGTTAACGTTGTTTACATTTAATTACTTTGTAAAGATTTTAGAAAGTCAAAAGACGCGTTCTTACTGCAAGCTGGTCACAATTCCAAGGAAATCATTTATACAACGAATTCCTGTTCAGATGTTCAGAGACGACGTTCTCCTTTCACCCTTCCAAGGTTATGGTTATGCAATGGGAAACATACATTATTACGTTTCTTTATTGACAATAGAAAATTGAAAAGCAACTGATATCTCTTTTCATCCGAGCCGATTTAACTACACCAAAACGAAGGTCAGCAAATAAGCTTTAGTTAGTGCACACAAGTTGTTCCGCTGCATTTTGCAGGCGTTAAAGTAAACAGGAGCAATTTCTGTAGTACAAACTAACCGACATGTAGAGCCTTGTTCACATGTCTGTGACAAGGTCGCCGTTGCTAACAACAGGCGATACCCTCCGGCTTATTTGAACGTTTGTCGTAGACATGTCCCCGGCATTGCAGGCTGCTTCAGTCCATGTCGCCGACAGCCCGGGAAAGTTAAGTTGAGTCTCCCGGTCTGTCGGCAATGATTTCGGCCTCTCTTAGAAGTTCGGCGGTAATTTGTTTCGATATGAATGCCGGTCGGCGCAGATATCCATACGTCAACATTGACTATTGCATCTTCGAATTCAATCTGATTCTTCAAGGTGACGGCTGGTAAAGAGAGTTGTTAGGATGATGAAGTCGAGGGGAAACCTTCCCCTGATAACAATGCTCCTGTATTTACGACAGGGTTCTTCGCAAATAAAAATATCAAGGAATTAAGAAGAATGTATGGCAAGAAGTCGCTAACTTTTAAACATTGTTTTATCGAGCACTTTTGTTGATTTCATTGTAAACATTTCATGCACTAAAACGCTTTTCTTTAAACCACAAACGTCTTATGGCCAGGCTTTATTAAATAGAGTGTTAATTGTGTTAATAACCCTTGACATACTTTAGCTTGTATGTTTTGTATCACTCTTATTTCAGCTAACGATTTTGATGTTGTTGTAATGCGCATTAAAATTTTAGAGAAATGTGCAGTACGCGTATTATACTGTTAATATTATTAATACATTTTCGTTATTTAAATATTAAATATTGTTACTTTTCATTAATAATTTCATGGACTCGAAATTGAACACTGAAATAATAAGCTCAAAATTAAGAACTGGTTAAGAAAAGAACTTTAGGTTTTATGGATTAAAGTATGTAAATGCGCTTTTACAACTTGTAAACGATAACTTCTTTTCTTTATAACAGGACGTGTTTTAATCAGAATTAATGAACTATTTAGAGGATTCTTCTTATTATTATTGGTACAAAAACATTATTGTTGTTATTGCTATTGCTACTGTTAATGTTACTGTCACTGTTATTGTTATTGCTATTACACTAGCAATGCAAAGACTCAAGGGTGCCTGAATCTGTTTAGTGCGAACGGGCGCATCGTCTAAACGCAGATACTAGATTCAAAAAGCATTCAAAATCAGTGTTAGGCTTTCTTAAATTTGTCAGTCTTTGGGTCAATACGATTGTTGTAAATTCTATACATTATAACTATTAACCTCATACTTGTTTGTATTTGCAGGCATAGACTGAAACAAAGGAAAAACACACACACGTGAATTGTTGCTAACAGTAACACTTTTATTATCGGTTTCAACGCTTTCTGAGTTATAAAACATCCATTCAGCTTGTATAGTGTGTTCGATCAACTTGGGTTTTTTATTTTTCTTTACAGATAATGGTGGCCGTCTCGATGACATTCATTGTCCTGTCGGTGTCAGCGTATTGCTTTAAAACACTTGAAAAAGTCAATACATCAGAAACCCTTAAGACGGTTTTCCAATGGGTGGAATACATTTGTGGTGTGTGGTTTACACTTGAGTTTGGCCTTCGTCTGGCATCCAGTCCAAATAAGCGAGAATTTGTTACTCAACCAATGAACTGGGTTGATTTCCTGGCTATTTTGCCTTTTTATTTGGATTTTATACCAATTATCGCTGACAATTACATCGAGATGTTTGCCTTAATCAGACTTCTGCGTTTGTTTCGGTTCTTCAAACTCAACTTGGGACTTCAAATCCTCAAGCACACAATGGTGGCAAGTATGCGCGAACTGTTTCTTCTAGTTTTGTTGATCATGATTCCAGTTGTAATATTTGCGAGTATTGTTTACCTCACGGAGAAAAAATACGATGGGACGAAATTCACATCAATTCCTGAAGCGTTTTGGTGGGCTGTGGTTACCATAACAACCGTTGGATACGGGGATATCGCACCTAAAACCACATTCGGAAAGATATTTGGTGCGTTATGTGCCGCCTGCTCCGTTATCATAACCGCCCTTCCTATCTCTATTATTGGCAGCAACTTCTCCTTATATTATGCGCACGCGCAAGCACGGCTCAAGTTGCCAAAGAAAGCCCGTAGAGCTTTGGTCGGCGCAGCCAACGCGCTTGTATCGCATACAGCGCGAACCAGTGACGACATGAGCACGGAGAACGCGGATAACTTCCCCGCTGAGAAAACACCTTCGCGGAGATCCACAATTATCCTCAACGGCTCCGTGATGGCGGGAGACGGCGCTCCGCCGGGAGGTTACAGAAGGTAAGCGGCCTAACTCTTCCTGCTAAATTTAACTCAATATAAACTGGCAAGGGGAAGGGGGAGGGGGGGGGGGGGGG
>JAOBRG010188873.1:0-48388 GCA_027574985.1 Umimayanthus nakama | reverse complement strand
AATGTGTTCTTATATAAATGGTACTTTATTTCCTAAAATCAGGCCTGGGTGTTCTTAATCCACTTGTTCTTATACGCAGGTTTTTACTGTACATCACAAGTCACATATGGTACAGTGTTTTTGCATTAGTGTGTTCAATTACATGTATCAACTTGGTTACAGGCCCTGCAAGTAATTGCCAACTTCCGCCAAGGTCACACAGGCCAGCTGTCATTCATCATGGTGTTTATGTTGTGGCTCGGCAGTATTGCGCGCATCTTCACCACTATCCAGGAGACCGGGGACACCGTCATGCTGGTGACATATCTTTGTGCATCCTCTCTCAACACCATCCTGCTCCTACAAGTGTTTTACTACTGGAATGTGAAGGCTGTTGAAAAGAAGAAGACAGAGTAATGTTGACTGAGACTTTTTAGTGTTTCAGGCTGGCTTTTCTTTTTATTCTTGGGTTACCTTTTTCCTCTTTGGTTCCCATTTTTACCCCCTGCAGGGTTCAAAGTAGCCACCGGCTGCTGGAAGTAGCAAGCAGCTTTAGGATCCTGTCGGTAATTTTTGTTTCCTTATTACAATTACTTAAAATAAGGCAACCACAAAATAGTTTTAGCTAAGTCAGTCATGCTTAAACATCAAGACACTACTTGATTCTGAATGGCACTTTGTTTTCATTTGTTAGTTTACTCAACATGACTTCATTTTGAAAACAAACATGCCATGAATTATAATTTCTAATCAGCTGAAACACACTTGTGTAATAATATTGTACATGAAATATTGAAAAGTAGCTGGCAAACATTTTGAAACTTATCAGAATTTTTTGAAACAAGCTGGTTACCTGGCAACTTTGGCCACTTATCATACTTTGAGCACTAATTTTTTTTTTTTGAAAAAGCACTTCGTGGAGAGTTTTAATTACAAAGATATATCTTGAGACCCACCAACAATTAGAACCACACCCCTCACTCTATACAAAGTGACCACCCTTGCTATTCCAAACAGTGCTCATTTTTGTTTTTCACTATGAGTTTTCTGAAATTTTTTGGTCATTTCCAATTGTCATACTCATATCTCAAATCTCTTGCTATCTCGAACCAAATCCTATTTAATACCTATTTTTTTCTATGCGTCATCTCAAACTTCTGCTTTCATAAACATTTTTGGTTTTCCTTGAGCAATCAAGATACATGTAACAGGGGACTACTCTATTTTCGAATGAAGTAGAAGCAAGTCTTTTTTAGCTCTAGTGCATTAATTTGCACAAAACGTAAATGATTGGAACTTTGTGTGCCGGTTTGAATCCTGGATAGTAATTTGGTAACATTGCTGAAACTAAAGTAAAGCTTGTATTTTTTGATATTTATATTGAAAGCTCTAATTGAAATGTCTTTTTTGTTCCGAATATCTTGTTTTGGAATATTTTAGTGTGTATCGAAGTGTTGCAATTCACAGCATTTAAATTTTTAAATTACTGATCAATTTAACGTGTTTATCTACGAATAATGATATTGACGGCGTTTATATAGAAAGATGGGAACAGATAGTGTAACCATATTTCCAAGCTTGTCCTCTGAGAAAAGAAGATGTAACCTCTAATATCTGTTTGGGAAAAACAAAGTTCCTTTTTAAATTGTCAGAAATATGGTCAGTTGCATTGTTAATGGCACAAATATGTTAGTTATGAAGCTTCTTGTTACTAGAAAAATATATTTAAGCCATTGGGATAAAGTTGAACCCCGATAACTCGAACTCTGATAATTCGAAGTCCCCGCCCGTGTCTATCTTCAGAAAAACTTATGGTTCAATAAAATAGCTGTACACTCGTTCTTTAGTCAGAGTTACATCGGTACCCGGCTTGAGGATGGAGCTGTCAACCTTGGTCATCTTTATTAATAAAAAAACAACGAACCCATTCCGAAACTCTCCGTTGGGTTTGCGCAGCAAGTGCTCAAGCTCTATAGTCCTCGCAAACAGATCATTGTACTACCTACCGCGATTGAAGTATAGTAAATTAGTGTTTAATCTTAAAATACCACATACACGAGTCTAACACTTCGGATGCATGTACAAGTATAACTAATTACCTTGGAGTAGCTATTGGGCAACGCTGCGCGAGCGATCGACGTTATTTAAAAAGTACAACAATTAATTGTTTGCTCTGAATACAGCATGTGAAGTTGATGTTTCTTTCTTCTCTCCTCGCTCAACCTCTTAAACTGTGGGATTTTCTTAGCCTTAACCTTCTCATAAAAAGTTTTTTTTTTATAAAACTTAAATGAACCAATGAATTGATGTGTCGGGTATGAGAGCGGCTTTGAAAGATATTCAGGTTTATTTATATAGTTCTGCGTAGCGATGCACTAATCGACATCGTTCTCGATCTGAAACCGGTTCGGGGCACTCCCCTCAAATGACTATACGGTTCGTGCCGCCATGCAGGCCGCTTTGGTAGGGAATGGGGAATACGGTTTGCCTGATTAGTCTGAAAAAGGGTGTGGTTCAACTGTGGAACACTACGTACTCCTTTAGTATTTTTTGGGTTTTCTCCAGCAGACATGGGGGACTTTTCGCAACTAGAACAAGAACGTCGACAAAGACGGCTGCTGACATTTTATTTTCCAATTTTCCCGTTTCTTGTTTGCATAACTCATTTGTTTCTTTTTAATTTTGCGTGAAGCTATGTGAACATGAAAAATTTGAATTTTTACTTCTGAAGCCGCACAAAGATTGAAATGTTTAATGCCTTGTCAGTTCACGTTCCCTAAAAAGGAAGCGAGTTTTCAGGTTCTGTTCACAAAGGAAGACGACGGAAAGTTGGCCAACTGGTTGCATTCACACGTAAAGTCATTGTATTGTGTAATTAAGTCCATTGTTTTGTAACGTTCTCGTCGACAATCCCATCCTTGTTGCGTAAGATCCTAATTAGTCCGCAAACGTCCCGATCTTGGATAAGCAAAATAGCGACCAAGGTTTGTACTTATGCGGGTTTTAAAATGAATACATCGGACCGGGGGTTACCTGAGTGTGTAGTTCTGAAAGGGAGAATCGATTTCTTTAGTTTGGTCTTAAATAGGGTAGAAATTTTGGTTTTCGGGTCTAAAATCGAGTCAGGGTTTTAGATTTGAGACTTGGGTGTAACACCCCCTAACCTAAGTACTGGCGAGTACGCCTCTCGAAAGAGGGGTATTCACGAGGTTATTATAATGGGCGTTAGGTATAAGTATGACAGCACATGGACGTGATTTGGAGTGCAGCTTCTCCATATACAACAATAGTACTCCAGAAATGGTTTGGTAATAGTATTACCGAGTAGAAGGATGTAGACAAGTACGTTTGACTCTTCTGGGGAGCTCAAGTTCCGAGTTTTAGTTCTAATTGCGTAATCAAAGATATGCGTTGATTCCAAGGAAGTGAATGTCAATACACACCACAATGGGCTTTTTAAACTTGAGTTGCAATCCCATCAGTGGTCATCAATAGCGGCGTACACTAAAGAGGTGGAAAGTTGATGGTTTGCCCACCCAGATGACTGTTCCAGTTTGAGAAGATGCCCGCTCCTTTTTTTCATTATTTATTATTTTCTTTTTAAAATCTAAAAATACCTTAGCAAAATCTGAGAATCGTTGGTAAAAAACCCAATTCTGCTGTAAATAACCTCAAAATACAAACAGTAAATCGCTTTTGATGAATTGATGCGTAAATATAAAATGTAACAACGGTATCAGTGAGACTTTATTGTCAGGGACTGATGCGAAATGAAACATAAATTAAACCGAAACAAAAAAACCGGCGTGGATGTTACGGAATTGACAACGTCGCTTCCCATTTCTGCTTTCACGCGGCACGATTTCGTATGTTCTGATCAAGAAAATGTGGCGAAGCAGTCTAAGCACAAGAGCCTTCAAGACAAAATAGTGTTCGAGAAACAAATGAATATAAAAATAGATTGTTCTTCTTAAATTTTGAACATAACAGTACCATTTTGGATTCAGCCAGAGTTTCCAAACAATAATTGAATAAAGAACGCAAGTACACGCTTTTTTATAAGAACAAACTTTACAAGAACACCCAGACTGAGTTCTGCCCAAAAAGTAAGAACAAGTTAAGAACAATCACCAAGCTAAAATTTTGGTCAGAAAACTTAAGAATTTTTTTTTAATCATGCAGTCCTTATAGACAGAATGAGACACACATGTATAGAGAGACCTGTTAGAATTAGCTGGGTCATCGAGCGCTGGAGGAATGACGTGACGTCCGCGGACTCTGTATGGACAGTTTCAAATGTTTTCGCATACAGCAGGATGAAACAATAGCAAACACGTATTTCTTAGCGTCGTTTTGTTGTTTCGAGTGGAATTACCAGGAAATAAAAACAATTTACGAACAATTTGAGGCTGAAATAACCAAAATTTTAAGAACAGCCCGGGCTGAGCCGAAAGTTACTGGTTCCTATAAAAATAGCATGTATTGGAAGTTTAAAGTTCCAAATTTTTGAGCAAATAAAGATCAAAACAAAAAATTGGCTGGTGTTAAATATTGAAACTAGCTATATGAACGTATTATATTGTTTTATTGGAAGCAAAGGGCTCATAAAACCTATATTTTGGAAAATAACAAAAAATGATGAAATAATAAATAATAAGGACCTCCCGCCTCGTATTTTTGGTGATTCCGGACGGGAAACTAATAATTTTTTTTACTTGGCCTTATTAAAAGTTCTGTTACCTGACTCGCTAATTAACTGATCTGTAATAAACTGCGTAGTGATTTGTAGTTTTACTTCATGTTTTTCTGAAAAACTGGATAATTCCGAAAAACAGATGAACTTTAAACCAAAAAGGTTGTTATGCGTTATCGACTAAAAGGGAGTTGGTGCCTGGGTACTAGATCACGTTTTTTAATTGTTCTGTGTGCATTAATTGGTTGACAAACAAAGCGAATCTTCAGTCTTGGGCAGTAAGTTAGCTGAAGACTAAGGTCTGTTTCTTTGTCGAAGGGAGATTGAAATCAAAGACGAGACATGCCATTCAGACTAAAAGACTCCGTGTTCATTCTTCTTGCTCTTTTCCTTTGTTCACAGCTGAGCAGAGCAACAAATGTTCAATTCAAAGACTGTGGTTCAAAAAAGGGCAAAATAATCTCCCTAGACGTTTCTCCATGTCCAGAACAGCCCTGTGTGTTTCACAAGAATACAAATGTAACCTTGACCGTTACTTTCGAAACATATGAAGTTGTTGAAGACAGCGCGGACACTAAAATCGACTTCTCGGCGTACTTATTTGGGGTGCACGTTCATTTGAAACTTGCCAACCCGAAGGCTTGCGTGAAACATGGATTGAAATGTCCGCTGAAGGCTGAACAGAAAGCCGCATTGACAGCCAAGGTATTCATCGAAGATTCATTCCCACCTGTAAAGGTGCTTGCTCAGTTGGACATGACGGACCAGAGCAAGCTCATGGTTTTCTGTCTTCAGCTCCCAATTGCGATCAGCTAGAGAGAATTGACGGGACTCACGCATGCTTACAAAATCTTTTAGCAGGAACCTGTGGCGTTAGTGCTTAAAATGCTAATCATTGTTTAGAAAACTTTAAGGTTTGTTAACTCAAGTGTTGTTTTGGACAAGTTCCATAAGTGTTTGTTAAAAGATCGAAAGAAACGAAGTCAGAGTAATTTTTTTAAATCTTTTTCTATTTTTTACCAGTAGTTTAGTGCCCAAACTGTATCCCGTTTTAATTTTAAAAGGTCCATTAAATAAAGTCATTAATGTGTCAGTCATAACTCGTGATCAGTGTAGTTTGACAACAAAACGGAAACTCAGCGAGACGGCAATACTGTGATTGGTTAAGAGTCGTGGTCTGATCAAAGGTCTGATCTGAGCTGATGGTCTGATCCTGCTAGTGCAGAGAACTTATCACTTATGGCTAAACCAGAAGTTTGTGTAGTCAGGTTAATGTTCAACGTACATTCAACGAATATTGTAGTTAGTAGTTTAACAGTTTTACTTGTCCTAGATATTGTAAATTGGTTTGTTTTTAGAGGACCAGATTGGAAAAAGAGCTTTAAATGTATGTTTTATCCTCTATAAATAAAGTCTATTGTTTTTATCGTTACTATTATTAGTATCATTACTGTTGTTGTTATTTTACTGTTATTATTATTATTATTAATAGTAGTAGTAGTAGTAGTAGTAGTAGTTGAGTAGTAGTGTAGTAATAGTAGTAGCAGTAGTAGTAGTAGTATTGTAGTAGTAGTAATAGTAGTAGTAGTTGTAGCAACAGTGATGGTACTAATAGCAGAAGTAGTATTAGTATTATCGGGAGTGGAAGCGGAATAATTTGAACGTGATTGTTCATTATTCCTTTACATTTTTGGGCCGTTATTCATTATTCATGTACATTTTTTTTCAATAACTCATTATTCATTTTCTATCGTGAATGCCTTTACCATTAGGATCTGGTTACCTCGTTGCTATACCGAAACAACCACCTTGCTACTGCATGCAACTCGTAATAAAAACTACTTCATCGAATTAGAAAACCTCAACGTAAAAATTTGTTGAGCCAAGAGCTGCACTTTCTAAACCAATTATCACTACAGTACGTCTTAAGCTTGGTTCACACTAACGAAGGAAGCAACACTGATGGAAGTGGAGACGGATGAATCCTCAGTTACGTTGAGTGGCGGATCCAGAATCTTTGAAAGGGGGATGACATTTGAAAAAGGGGGTGACTATTTGTTGTTTGATCATCAAAATATACTGAATGAGCTTGGATCTTTCTTCTTATATATTTTCTTGTATGTTAGCTCAAAGTCACCCGCTCAACTCCCCCCTGGGACCGCCCCCAGTACGAACCATGAATTCGGAAACGGAAGCACAAGCGAATGCTCGACGGAAGCTGAGACAGAAGAAACGAACTGTTCATTTATCTTCCATTGTCTCTTCGGCTTCTGTCAAGCTTACGAGGCAGACTTCGAATTAAGCGTGAACTAGTAATGACGGAAGCGTAAGCAGACGGAAGGAAGGCCCGTCTCGGTACTTCTGTCGCTAGTGCGAACCAAGCTTATACTTCTGTTGCCTTTGTAGCAGACTACTACCAGCTCAAACGTCCAATTAAAAAAAGTTACACCAAGTATAGCCATGAGACTCAACTACCTGCTTTAGAAACTTATTGCATCAAGTGAACTGTGGCACTGCTTGCAACCAACACTGATGCCTGACGTAAAAACCAGTGTTTAACGAAGTACCATGGTTTTTGAACTTTTTCTTCTATATACAGAGGAAAACCGAAGGCGTTGCTGTGCACAATACGTTATTATCATTAACGTAAATGGTTGTTAATGTATAACTTAGATCATACTTCCATTACAATGGTACTTTTCTCCCTTGATACAACACCCTACATTTAAGGTTGGAACAGAACCGAAAACACCGAAATCGGGATTTTCGCAGGCGCTCGCGCTCGGTCGCTTCAAGGCTCCCTCGCACTTTCAGCGCTCGGTTTATTTTTATTCCTCGTGCGAAGGATGAGCGCTCGTTAGTTTGAAAACATACAGAAAAAATAATTATGCCGGTTGACTTGTGGCAAGTCTAAGGCTTCGAGAGAGAAAAAAAAGGGAGAGAGAGAAAGAGTGAAAAACCACAGGGAACCTCTGGCCAACAATCTTGCGTTCATTTGCATTCAGGGGACTGGTACTGAAATAGTGGCCGCCATTTTGCATCTTGGGAGACTCGCAAGTTAGTGTCATTTCCGCAGTTGCAAGAGAGGCAGTGCAGCACTCTCCAAGTACTTGAGAACTTTGAGGTAGGTTTCACTAGTAATAAGTATCCAATCTACCCAACAAACTGTTGGTTTCTTTGGAAATCTG
Organism: Umimayanthus nakama; assembly: GCA_027574985.1. Taxonomy (NCBI): domain Eukaryota; kingdom Metazoa; phylum Cnidaria; class Anthozoa; order Zoantharia; family Parazoanthidae; genus Umimayanthus; species Umimayanthus nakama. Next base: position 40,528 of record JAOBRG010188873.1, on the reverse strand, counting down.
TAAGGCGGCAACCTATGAGTAATTAAACATGCATGAAGTTTCAAAACAGCCTTCCAACTTCCGTTTGACTTCACTTTCAGTTTGACGGTGCTGGTTCACGAGATAAATTGCATAGTTGATAAAACAAAATTTTAACACCTTTAGTTAGCTTAAGTAATGCATGCAAAATAATTCTAGAGTAACTGAACTGTAACTTCAAACTGACGAAAAACACATTGTCGCTCATGCTAGCCATCTACACACCGATTTATTCTCTCAATCTCTGTAGTCTGTTTTTCTGTAACTCAGTCAATAAATGCATGTTTCTTGCGGTCGTAGCCACATAGGTCAAATGGATCCTGTCTGTAACACACTCTTGACTCTATTGCGAAAATTAATCATTTATAATGGAAATCATTTTATTTAAGATGTTTATGCTTTATTGACAAAATTAATGTTTTCCAAAGACGATGCTCGTGTGTTTTCTTGCTGGGTTATCAAGCGAGGTAACCGGACGTTTCGTTCCCTGGACGATTCGTTCCCAGTATTGGACGGTTCGTTCCCAGCACAGATGATTCGTTCCCAGACTGTAGTCGATTCGTTCCCTACCTAAATTTAACTGTTCCAAATGAAAACATACACCTCCACTACATCGTGGAACGAAGTGTGTGTTCCTAACACGAAACACACACTTGTCTTTTTTTAAATTTTAGTCATACAACGTAATAAGTCAAAGTACTTGGAAGTTATGTAGAAGTTCAATTTTTGTCATATCTGTTTGTGCCTGTCTTACTAAATAAAAGTCTTATTTCATACGGTAGAGTTGACGTTGTATCTTCTTTTTTCCATAAGTTCAACAGATCGAGAGACAACCTCCCGCGCCATTTTCATTGATTGCAATTTGCAATTTTTTCAAGTTCTCAGTGTAAGACGAACCAAACAGATAGAGATGTGTCAGACAATCCAAATAGAATCTGTCAATCTTATAATCAGAATCATAATTCTTAGCAGCAAGTGAACTAATTTTAAAACTAGATTGATTTGTACTTTCAAATTAATATATTTAGGAACAAGCCATCTATGAAGGGAACAAATCGACTTCAATCAGGAACGAATCGTCTGTGCTGAGAAGGAACCATCCTACACTAAGAACAAATCGTCCTGGGAACAAAACGTCCAGGGAACGAAATGTCCTGTAACCTCCAGCGATTATCTGTCTCAACAATTATGTAAATGCAAAATTTGATGAAATGTGACAGCAATGGCAACTGACAGTGGGTTGCTACTGTTTTCACAGTGGTGTCAACATTGCTCTCACACTTAAGTGAATGTCATTGTCAAAAGGCTGTCAGTTGTCACAGCTGTCACATTGCTGTTATTTTAATGTCACTACTGCCCCACAAGAGTGCAGGGAAATGTTGTTTGCAGTTTTGTTGTTGTCATCGACATTACATCAGTACATGCTAACTAGGTTGGTGCTGTCACGGCACAGTAAAGTACACCGCTGTCACAAAATTTCATTGTCACTACCACTGATGTCACACTAGTGACAATTGTTACTGTTGTGACATTAGTGTGGACAGCGGTGTGACAGTACTGTAAACCTCAACTTCTGTGCCAATGCTGTGGAGTTCCTCCTATGTACGGTAGATGGAAATACAAATTTACAAACAAGGTTCCAACTTCCCATTGTTATGAATTTGTGAAACTACTCCTTAAATGTACCAGTATGAATATGAAGGTATGATGTGGGCCAAAGAATTGGGTTTTAAACTGTTTTGGTCCAAAATTTGGCAAAGAATTTAGCAAATTATTGTCAGAGACTGGGTATCTTTTTGGTGGAAACTATTGGGTTATGCCATGAAGAATAGTAAAGATGTTCTGTAGTAATGTCATAGTCTGTTGTCTGTACAGTTTTATTGTGAATCCCAACATTTATTTAGTTTTTACATGCAGCCAAGCAAAGAATAAAAAACCCTTGGAGAGTATGAGTGATTTAGCAGATCTCTCACAAGATGATAATGTGGAGATTGAGGAAGATGGTGATTGGACATTGCTGCATAAGGCAGCCTTTGATGGAGATGAAGAGACTGTCATGGATCTGATCGATAGTGAGGAACCTGTCCAGGTACTTCATTGGGACCTTTTGTTAACGAAGATACAGGTACACTGTTCATCCTGGTGTAGGTGGGGTGGGGGTATAATATCAGTATAGTGAGGAACCTGTACAGGTACTTCATTGGGACCTTTTGTTAACGAAGATCCAGGTACACTGCTCATCCTGGTGTGGGTGGGGTGGGGATATAATATCAGCATAGTGAGGAACCTGTCCAGGTACTTCATTGGGACCTTTTGTTAACCAAAACCCAGGTACACTGTTCATCCTAGTGTGGGTGGGGTGGGGATATAATATCAGCATAGCGAGGAACCTAACCCGGTACTTCATTGGGACCTTTTGTTAACCAAGATCCAGGTACACTGTTCATCCTGGTGTGGGTGGGGTGGGGATATAATATCAGCATAGTGAGGAACCTGTCCCGGTACTTCATTGGTACCTTTTGTTAACCAAGATCCAGGTACACTGTTCATCCTGGTGTGGGTGGGGTGGGGATATAATATCAGCATAGCGAAGAACCTGTCCACGCAGGTACTTCATTGGGACCTTTTGCTAACCAAGATCCAGGTACACTGTTCATCCTGGTGTAGGTGGGGTGGGGGTATAATATCAGTATAGTGAGGAACCTGTACAGGTACTTCATTGGTACCTTTTGTTAACCAAGATCCAGGTACACTGTTCATCCTGGTGTAGGTGGGGTGGGGGTATAATATCAGCACAGTGAGGAACCTGTCCAGGTACTTCATTGGTACCTTTTGTTAACCAAGATCCAGGTACACTGTTCATCCTGGTGTAGGTGGGGTGGGGGTATAATATCAGCATAGCGAGGAACCTGTCCAGGTACTTCATTGGGACATTTTGTTAACCAAGATCCAGGTACACTGTTCATCCTGGTGTGGGTGGGGTGGGGGTATAATATCAGCACAGTGAGGAACCTGTCCAGGTACTTCATTGGTACCTTTTATTAACCAAGATCCAGGTACGCTGTTCATCCTGGTGTGGGTGGGGTGGGGATATAATATCAGCACAGTGAGGAACCTGTCCAGGTACTTCATTGGGACCTTTTGTTAACCAAGATCCAGGTGCACTGTTCATCCTAGTGTGGGTGGGGTGGGAATATAATAATTATCAGTATAGTGAGGAACCTGTCCAGGTTCTTCTTCTTATTAAAAGCAAAGAAAAAAGTTGATTTGGATTTTTCTTCGTGGTGCAATTAGCGTTCAAACAGGTGAAATTTTACTTCCGGTTTCAAAATGACCGCGCAAAAGGAAGAATGGGTCCAAGTTGGGCTGTGACGTCACAACCACCACTCATATTTGGAGTCTGCAATCGCTGGAGGAAGATCATGACATTCTTTACATCTGTTGTTTATAATACGAAAAGTCAGAAAACACAAAACAAGATATTTCTCCAGCAATTGAAGACTTAAAGTATGAATTCTGGTTGTGATGTCACATTATCCAATCTTTGCCCATTCCTCTTTTTACGCGGTCATTTTGAATTTGGAAGTAAAATTTCGCTTGTTTGAACGCTAATTGCGCCACTAAGAAAAATCGAGATCAAAAAATATTTTTGCTTTGTATATCAGAATGTTAAGTAGATTCTAAATATGAGAAAACCCCACAAGTGATATATACACTTTAACCAAGATCCAGGTACACTGTTCATCCTAGTGTGGGTGGGGTGAGGATATAATATCAGCACAGTGAGGAACCTGTCAAGGTACTTCACTGGGACCTTTTGTTAACCAAGATCCAGGTACACTGTGCATCCTAGTGTGGATGGGGTGGGGATATAATATCAGCATAGTGAGGAACCTGTCCAGGGACTTCTTTGGTACCTTTTATTAACCAAGATCCAGGTACGCTGTTCGTCCTGGTGTGGGTGGGTGGGGATACAATATTGGCATAGTGAGGAACCTGTCCATGCAGGTACTTTATTGGGACCTTTTGTTAACCAAGATCCAGGTACACTGTTCATCCTAGTGTGGGAGGGGTGGTGATATATTATCAGCATAGCGAGGAGCCTGTCCAGGTACTTCATTGGGACCTTTTGTTAACGAAGACAAAGGTACGCTGTTCATCCTAGTGTGGGTGGGGTGGGGATATAATATCAGCATAGTGAGGAACCTGTCCAGGTTCTTCATTGGGACCTTTTATTAACCAAGATCCAGGTACACTGTTCATCCTAGTATGGGAGGGGTGGTGATATATTATCAGCATAGCGAGGAACCTGTCCAGGTACTTCATTGGGACCTTTTGTTAACCAAGACAAAGGTACACTGTTCATCCTGGTGTGGGTGGGGTGGGGATATAATATCAGCGTAGTAAGGAACCTGTCCAGGTACTTCATTGGGACCTTTTGTTAACCAAAACCCAGATACACTGTGCATCCTAGTGTGGGTGGGGTGGGGATATAATATCAGCATAGTGAGGAACCTGTCCAGGTTCTTCATTGGGACCTTTTATTAACCAAGATCCAGGTACACTGTTCATCCTGGTGTGGGTGGGGGGGATATAATGTCAGCATAGTGAGGGACCTGTCCGAGGAACCATATTATACAGAGATACATATTTAAGGAGTACTGACACAAGGTCTGCTCAAGCTTAGAGTGCACACCTCCCCTCCCCTTCCCCCACCAAAAAAGCTGTGTATGTGCCTAGGCAAAACTATGTAGTGAGCGAGTCCTCAGCTGCTGTGCCTCCTGGTTAATTCATCCAAACAGCTGAATTCATTTGAAAATTGTCAAAAGAACAAAGTCCCAAGTCGACTTGTATCTTTGCCAACACATTTTACAATTTCACTCAGTATTGAAGCAATTTCTTTGTTGAAGTGCCTTCAATTGCAGCTTTCATGCTGCAACTGAGACAATTTGAATTCTCTTGAACTTCTACATGTATGTAACTAGCATGGTTTTCCAGCTCTACAAGTTTCTTAAATAAGAATTTTCATTTAATTATATGGATTTGTTAAAAGATCTCATAAACTTAAATTAACTTCTTACCAAAAAATGACACCAGAAACCATCATTTGTTTGTAAAACAAAAAAAAATGAGCAGGAGCTTATCAAACAAAAACCTAAATAATTTCTTTGCGGTTTCCATCCGTTTTCTATGACTCATTTAAAATCACATTTTGCTTATTTTTGTGCATTACTTAAACTTTTTTGTACAAAATGAGTGTCAAAATCATTTTTCTCAGGAAATTTTACAATTTTATGACAATTTTTCATTAATATTTTTGAAAAGTGACTCTGACTTCTGGAGTCACCTTAAAGGGAGTGTATTATCCCAGCAGGGTTGGGTTGGGCAGTATCATTGTAGTACAGGGTGACTAACCTGGGGGGTCGGGGTGGGATAGGTGCTTGCCAATAGTTGGAGTGTGTGTACTGTATGGCAGGTGCCATAAAATCCTCAAAACCACTAAGAAAACTCGAGTATTAAACAGAACTTTCATGGCACATTCAGGGGAAATTTCATAGAATATTCATGATAGCATGACAGTTAGAATTGCTTCCCCTGTTAGTACATCTATGGGACCCCACTGGGAGCTTAGAGCTCAGCTTTTACCTTCTTGATTCCCAGGGGCAGATCCAGGACTTTTAAGGGGAAGGGGGCACCATGAAAGCTGAAGGTAGAAGCTTTCTAGGGGGCATGATCCCCAAAATATTTGATGATTTCCAGCATTTTGAGATAAAGTTTGCACTCATCTAATAGTAATTTTTTGTTCATGAATGTTGTTTTTTTTTGAAAAAAAAAACTGCAAAAAAGGGGGGAGGGGCACAGTTCCCCAGCCCCCTAGATCACCACTGATTCTAATTGTTTTTTACTAATTATATAGACAAAGGATGCAAGTGGTCGCATGCCATTACACCTTGCTGCTTTTAGTGGTGATGCTGACACAGTTGAAGTGCTAGTTTGGTATAGCTCAAACATAGATGAAAAGGACTGTCATGGTTGGACACCCATGCACTTTGCGGCCGGAAAAGGACATGTAGAAGTATTGCGAACCCTCCTGCGAGAAGGTGCTGATGTGCAAGCAGTGGATGACAAAGGTCAGACACCTTTACACAAGGCTGCGGCGGATGGACACTCCTCGGCAGCATTGTTACTTGTTCAAAAGGGGGCCAATGTGCTCGGTGAAGACTACTGTGAGAGAACTTCCTTGGATATAGCTAGAATGGCAAATCACCAGGAAACTGTTCGGTTGTTGGAAGAGTTCAAGAAAAAATCGGTGGAAGGAAGGAAGCAGGTTGAGGAGACAAGCAGTTTGCATTTAGTAACAAAGAAAATGGAGGTGCGCTGGTTAATTTCTGAGTTATTTTATTCTCTTTCAAATTTCTTAATTTTAGCAATTCTGAGTTACAATGTTTCATCCCAAAATGAACAGTGTCTGTATACTTTTCTTTACAAGTATATGGTCTTAAGCGCAAAAGTTCATACCACTCTGGTTTTCTCATCATTTTTGGTACTAATTTCAAGAATCTTAGGATTACTTGGGAAATAAAAGGTTTTTTTCTTTACTTAATAAATACAAGAAAATGAGAAACTAAAGACTTTTTTAAAAAGAAACAAAAGTACATGTACTGGCAAACTTATAGTTTATTTTAAATATCGAGGTATTAAAATATTGCTTAATGTTATTTACATAGTTATTGTAAAGGCACATGAGGTGATCAACTATAGTAGTCATGTATTTACAGACACCTTTAATAATGACACAACAAGCCCAGAATACATTTACTTGGAAATATTGCCGTAATTTATGGATTTTCTTAGAAAAACCTGTATATGTTGATGCTAAGGTACATGTTAGAGCAGACTTTCTTGTAGCTACATACTGATACAATATAGGAACAAGTGCTAAAGGTAGGAGCATTGAGGAGTTAAAACTAAAGTTTTTCATAAAAAATAAAGTTAAGTTATCTGAGAGAATGTTTCCAGTTTCCTGTTAGGACTGAACCAGCTAATAGTAAATAGAGCTTGTACAGATACGTTACATTACATCGTAGAGGTGTTGTTATCCTTAAAAATATTTTTTTTTAACACTTCTTGGATTTCTTTGTCAAGGAATCCAGCTCAAATGGGAAAGCACCACAGAATTGTACAAGTAAGTTATAAATAATCCTAGACTCTACTCACCTATGATCTAGCTTGGTTATGCTAAGTACCATAAACGTTTTGATCAGCAAGGGTACATGTTCTTGACAACATCTTAACTAAAGCACTCAATCGTGTCCAAATAAATATCAGGGTCTTCAATTTTCCTTCAACGTACTCTTCCAAAAAAATTGGTTGAATGCCCTGAGTGGGACTCGAACCCACGTCTCCTGGTCTCTAGTCAGGCGAGATAACCACTACACCACCGGGACATCACCATGCTGGCAACACAGCAAGTCTCGAAATATAGAGTTATCATCGTGGATGATCCCTGGGGCCCAGTTTTTCTTCATAAGAGTACGCATATCTGCCTAGAAACCCACCAGTATTTTAATAGAAAGAAGAATTAGTGTGGAAATGAAAGGAAATAGAACAAATAAGTGTCTGGGTCTTCGTTTTTCCTTTCAACATACTCTTCCGATCGTGTCCAAAACGTCAACAGAGAATCCTCCCTGGAACCACCAGTCTCAAACAAAGAATAAGAAGAACAAGTTCTTTTCACACCTGCTATCCACCCTAGCAATATAGTTGCTTCAAACAGCACCATTTTCCCCTAATCCACGACTTGTCAACTGCCACAGGTTCACTTCTTTCCAACCTAGAACCAGGAACTTTCAATTGCACTCGTAAATGCTGCAATCAAATCTAAAACATACGTTGAAGAACTCAGAGGTTCATACCAAATAAACAACCACTTCAACTGCTCAGCCTCAAACATTTTTCGCACAACTTGCAGCAAATTCTGCATTGGAAAATCTGGCTGCAAATTAAGTGGCCCCTTTGGCGAACATTTACTTGATTTGAAAAACAAGGAATCAGGCCTGTCTTAACCCATGGCTAGACATTTCAACCTCCCATGACATTCACATGAACACATGGAAATCTGTGGAATCAACTTGCACCTAGGGAGCAATGAAACTCGAAAAAAAGAAAGAACAGAGACTTTTTCAAACTTGGGAACTTGCCTTCCCACAGAGTGTCAAACATACTTTGACTAATTAGATGCTACAAATTTCAAACAAACACAAAACTTGACTTTTCGGTCTGAATAAACTATTAATTACCATTTATTTAATAACACTGATTTTTCCCACAATCTCCAGTTTTTTCCGATGAAGGGCTAACGCTCAAAACCCCAGCTTTAGTTTGAATCCCACAGGGGAAAGCATACCATACGTGTTGATCAAACCGATGTTCTTGAGGTGTGTTTTCCACCCTAAGTTGCTGCAATCATACAAACATCTACATGTTACTTTTCAGTTACAGAGAAAACTATACCATCACCAACTGTTAGAGAGGCAGGGGACAAGAGTAAAAAGCCACAGCAGTCATCGGAGGTTTGCTGTAGTGAGCGCAGCCCATCAGGAAAGAGCAATGCCTGGAATGATTTGCAAAAGGCACCTTGGAATGGAGATGTACAGGCGGTGAAGCGACTGTTGTGTAGTGGGGCGGATGTACAGGCCAAGGATTCCGATGGATGGACAGCGTTACACAGAGCTGCGCACAAAGGCAACACAAGGATTGTCGAAATTCTTCTTCAGGTAGCAGCGGAGCCACTAAGGGAGGGGTTGGGGTTGAGTTTTGTAATTATTGAGTAAAATACAAGTATGCAATGCCGTAACAGTGAACAAGGCACAGCTACAGAGTAAATTAAAAACTACTGCACAACACAACACAACACAGGGTAATATATTAAAGGGTACTGTATAATAAAAAAAACCCGTTCGGATGAGTAGATACTTTCTGAAATAATTGAAAGTACATACATGTATTAATTACACTGTACAATGATAGATACTGTGATTATAATTGCCTTGAACTATCCTACTTTACAAACAAAATTTCGATTTGAAATTGTGAAGAGAAACACGTAAAATTAGAAAGACCAAGATTAATTAGATGAGTCTATATACATGTATGGGTCTGAGGGCAAAAGCCCTGTTCTTGTTAACAGGTCGACGTGTTTATAAATCGGAGGGGCTTTAATGTAGGATTTTACTATATAGACATTTTTTGTCTTCCTGTACTGTAGAATGGTGCTGACATCCAGGGAAAGGATGGAGATGGTTGGAGTCCTCTTCACGGAGCTGCTGCAGGCGGACAAGCTAACACCGTTCGTTTTCTGTTAGAACACGGTGCTGAGGTGGATACACGTGACGACTCGGGATGTGTCCCTCTCCACAGAGCGGCGATGTACGGCTATACTGCAGTGGTCAAGGCTTTGATACAGGGACACTGTGATATTGGGTGCCAGGACGTGGATGGCTGGACGGCCCTGCACACTGCGGCTATGTACAACCAGGCAGACACTGCTCAGGTTCTTATTGAGCAAGGTGCTAGTGTTAAGATTAGGGGTACAGACAATAGAACGCCTTTAGATGTCGCTGCCAGTGCTGGACACCTTGTTTTAGTGAAGGCGATGGACGCCTGGCATTCCTTGTACTCACCAACGGAACATTCTAGTCTATCGCCTCCGGGTGCCGAGACTATGGCCCAAATGAGTTTGGCGTCTACAAATTTGCGTGCGCGAGAACTTGAGCTGAAAATTCCTTGCGTGAGAGATTGTGATCAAATGGCGTTACATGAAGCTGCATGTGCCGGGAACATAGACAATGTGGAGCGTTTACTTCTAAACTGCGCCAGTGTTAATCAGCGTGACAAGAAAAGGGGGACACCGTTACACGGTGCTGCGACAAACGGTCACGCAAGCATAGCTAAGTTGTTACTGCGACACAATGCAGACACTCGGGTGACGGATGAATCTGGATGTACTCCGCTCCATAACGCTTCTATGCATGGAAAAGCTGAGGTTGTAAGACTGCTCCTTCGTTATCCATTTGATCTTTCCGTCACAGACAGGGATGGCTGGACCCCCCTGCATGGGGCGGCCAAGTATGGCTACTCTGATACAGTCAAGTTATTAGTGCAACACGGGGCAGACCCAAAAGTAAAGGACAAGAACGGACAGACTCCTCTAGAAATGGCAATCTCCGCTTCCCATTGGGACTGCGCCACCGCTATGACTAACTGGGACCCTACTTATTCAAAGAATGAGAGAAAAAGTCAAAAGGTCGCTTCTGCCCGAAAGAGAAAATTTTGGTTATTTTAGATTTCTTATGCTTGTGGCGGATCCAGGGATCCATATGGTTTGGTCGAACCCCTTGAACCCTACAAAAGTGCATACAAGCATGTCCACTTTGACCAAAGCGATAGCATTTTGCCTTTTGGTTGCAAAATGTATAGTCATCGTTCCGAACTCCTGGATTCGCTCACTTCATTCTTTTTGTCAGGATTTCAGCCTCAGATGTTCTTACAAGTGTCGGAATTTAGTTTGTGAGAATACGCCAAGGTCATTTATACACCCAAACGGGAGCAATTGCAGAATACCCCCCCCCCCCCCCACTATTGTTCTGATTCTACTGCGCACAATTTTCTATAGAACGAGGAATGGGCAGTAATAAATTAACTTATGTTAACTCGAGTGGGGGGGTATTCTGTAATCTAGCCCCCAAACGCATTGCTATCGCCTTTTTATCAAATCACACTGCCTCCCACGAAAATTTAGTAGCAGTTATGCGTTCCATTTTTAAAAGACGTTAGTTGGGCGCAATCCGAGATACTTTCTTTACTTTATTTTTAGTTTTAACATTCTTATAAGAAAGGTTTCTATATAGAAAAGGTAGTGCGTGCCTCGCCGTGTCAAATGTAGTTCGCATTCCTGGAGTTCTTTCATAGGTGATATCTTGTTTGCAGGCATTAAATATGTCGTATCGGTAAAATCAGGTGAAGCCTTCACCAATGTAGCTTAGTGTGGTTTATTTGTACACAGGTTTTACTAATGAGTTTACTAAGAGTTGTTATAGTTATTGCAAAGACAATGTAAAGTTGACATAGTTAAGACCTCCCAGTGTGATACTTAGACTGTAGATGAACTAGACACTAATTTTTATAGTTACTGTAGTTTGGACTTCCTGTCACACTGGGGGGCACTTTATGAGCCAACCACGGCAGGATTTTCGGCAAGATATGAAACTGCCGGCCCTGCAGACATTTGAAAGAGTTGATGAGACCCATCACAGCACAGTTTCGTTTTGTTATTAGCCTGCAGATACTTGTAAGTTCATTGAGACCCCCTTAATGCTCCAAAAGCTTACAATTACAATAGTGATACCAATAATATTAATGGTGATAGCGATAATAGTAATAATATCAATTCGTATTAAAAGCTATTAGGTTTAGTAGTAATAGTACAGTTGATTCTCGATAGCTCGAACCCTCGCTAACTGGAACATCTCACTCGAATTAATCTTCATTTCCCTTTTAGGTCTTTTTCTAAACTTTTGATTACATGAACTCGAGCCTTTTTCTATCCCCCCGAAGGTTCGAATTATCAGGAGTCGATTGTATTGTTTTAAATAGCGTTGTTTCACTTGAGTTTGAAAACGCCAAATAAAAAAAAATTGCATGACAAGACTTAATTTAAGTCCACGGACCGGCAAGAGAAGCAGGACTGGAAAACAAAGAGGATATAACAGATTTACTAAATACATCAATGCATTTTGCATCCGTCAAGATATTTTTTAAAACTCTGCACATGCATCTGCTGCTTCTATTAAAGCGGGGGGGGGGGGGGGTAGGGGGTCTAAGTAAGCATCCAAAGATCATTGTCATTATCAATTGACAAGAAAAGGTGAATTGTTCAAATGCTGATAGGTTGCATTATATTTTTTTTGTCCTGTTGTACTTGTGTATTTTGTCGCTATTTATACTGCAGGGTAGAATACATAACTCTTATTTATTCTAGTGCGAGGTACGTACGGCAAGTTATGGACCGAGTTGTCCTTCCTTTTATGGCCCAAGCGCGAAGCGCGGGGCCATGAAAACAAGGAAGGAAAAAACGAGGATCCATAATTTGCCGTACGGACTGAGCAAACGAGGCTAATAAGATGTTTATTATATGGCTTTGTTGATTATTCTGGTTTTAAAAAGGTAATCGAGAGCTAGCGGTCCGTACGGCTAATAAGGGACCAGGAATTGACCAATCACAGCACGCGAAATGATTCAGCCATGTAATAAAAAGAAATAGATCGGTTGGTGGATTAAGATAATTTCTTCTAAACTTCTTTGGATGAATCAGAGAAGCCATTGATTAAGCCGCTAAAGAACTTGAAGCGTGGTGCAAGCAGAGTGAAAGCGAGTACAAGCATATTTAAAAGAGTTCTCCTCTACCGTAACCTGCCCCAAGGGCGGCTATAGGTCGTATAGCGAAGGGGCCAACAGGGCAGGATATCCCTTGGCAGTTTTGTAAAAAAATGTATTACAAAAAACCCTTAAAAAAGTCTTTGGCTAAAGACAATCTTTTGTGCCCCCTTTCCAGGTTTGTGGGTTCTATCCCCCTTGGGATCCCAGGCCCGTAGCCAGGATTTTTCGTGGGGGAATGCGTACCTCCAGAATCGGGACCAAATTATAATTGTTATAATAATACACTATGCTAGTTTCAAAGACACACAGCGTAGAGTGTGCAAACTATGGACTATTAAACTCCAACTAATTTGACGACCTTTAGTGGTACGGGAAAACTTTAGCGAGCGCCGAAGGCGCGAGGCGCTAGGAGGGTTTGAAAGCCATTAAGCGCCATTTCCAGCACTCTCAGGCCAATAGCTGTGTCAAAAAGATTCCTAAAAATTATTATTTTCTTCTTTACCTTGATAAAAAGAGCGTTGCCGTCAGCTGTAATGTATTTTTATAATTGATTAAATACTCTGATATCACACCCATTTTAATGTTCGCAAAACACGATACTAGTTTCTTACGAAGGACCATAAAAGTGCCCAGTGTAGTTTTATCTTCCGACTTCAGTGTATTTACGCTCCGCGAGTTTACAGTCAGCTCGCTGGGAAAAAAGATCTGTCACAAGTGTCTCAAGGTGTAAAAGGGTCTGCGAGTTAGCAGCAAAATGCTCAATTTGGAAATGTTGGAAAGCCAGAAAGCCCTCCGATCGAACAGGCCAGCATTGTTTTGTTTTGGAGTTCTTGCGTCAATCATTCAAGACTGCAACTCGGAATTTACCTGGATGTCCGAATTGAGCGGTTTGTTAATCTGCTGACAACAATTATGATAAAAAAAAACATTTCTCCGCTCGTTGGCTTGTGAGAGCTAGCTGCTCTTCAAAATCGGGATTTACAAGTGAAATCGGGACACTCACCTAATTCGGGACAGCTGGACACTCTGCTTGGGTTTTTTTTTTGAGGGGGGGGGGGGTCCGGGGGCTTGTTCCCCCGGCAAAAATTAGAAACTTGAGGTCTTCAAACAGCTTGAAATACATCGAAATTGTCAATTCTACCATCACCGCGTTGTTTTTGAATCATTTTAGATCTTTTACGGTCCCTTCAGGCAGAATTTTTAGGCTCTCGGGGCGGGGGGGGGGGGGTTCGCGCACCCCCCCTGCCTACGGGCCTCGATCCTTCTCTGGGTGAAATTGATTTACATATTTAAAAAAAAGAGATCACTGTTGACCAAGGTCTCATGAAAACGCTTTTGTATCACACAAACTAACACTGGTACTTAAGTAGAGAAAAATTTATAAGGCCCGTTTAAAACGTCGCATTTCTCATGCACCGAATACAGTGCAAATGTGATAGAACAATAAACTCATTAGCATTGTATTCGGCGCATCAGAAATGCAACGTTTGAAACAGGCCTAAGCTACGGACTTCGCCGAGCAAACGAAGCCAATCAAGTCCAGGAATCGAAAACTGTTACTGATCTTATTTCTCTTTATATAAAGTTTCTGTCAACTGCCGGCCAACATGCAACACCTAAAGAAAACTGTCTTGAAAAAAAAAAAACTAAAGGCCGCCACACACTACACGATTTTTTGTCGTAACACCCCGAATTTTTGTCGTCGGACGAACTGTCTTGGTCGTAACTCACCACACACAACTTTGTTTCCAGGGCTTTTCTCACGAACGAGGTTGCACCACGCACTGCCCGATTTTTTTTATCGTGCGACTACAAAGTTAACTAGCTTGTTTATTTTTATTCTGTTCCCTAATCATCCGTGCTAATGTAAATTGTATAGACACAGCCTCTCTTTCCATGGCTGAACAAGTTTATATTTTTTCAGTTTTTTGGCTACAGTCCACAATGGTTCTGTTGATTCAATGCTCGCGGCGGAGCCTTTTTCTCCTTGCAACCAACTTGCAGCGTGAATTCGTCTCAAATCCAGGTGCATAGGCAGGGGTAGTGTTGGGTGCGATTGCACCCCCCCCTCCCACGGGCAAAAAAGGTCCGTTGTAAAGGGCCTCTGAGCATGTCACATGGAAAAGGCGCTATATTAATGCACCACTTTACTTTATTATTGATATTCCTTATCATTAACAGGTTATTGACATTCTGGCAATCTGATTGGTTCCCTACTCACGGTTTAAATCCTATATACTGCATCTGGTCCAAATACGGAAACTGACAAATTTATCACAGAAAATGTTCGCTTAAAATGGCCAAAATCTCAACTCAGTAAAAAATAGAATTCGAGATACTTTTACCCAGTGTTTGGTGTTTAATAAAACAATTATTCCACTCGCGCTTGTTGAACATGAGCTTACGATAGTCGACTTGGTGCTTCGCACCTCATCCGCTATCTAAAAGCTCATATCCAATGGGCGTCTGTGAAATAATTGTTAATTAGATACTGAAATTGACAAAAAGGTGGCAAGCCTCGAACACATGAAAATAGAGACAAACTTGAAGAATATTATAATTTCATTCATGCAATGGCAAGCAATATACCTACACTTTAAACAGCAGAACAATATATTACTGCACGGAACTCTTACTTCATTGTGCAAAGTATGTTTTTCTCACTTCTACTAAACTGTCCAAGGGGGCTTATTTATTTCTAGTTTGGAGGGGATAGGGGGTCGACGTTAACAGAGAATTTACAGTTTTAAAAATTGGTTGCAAAAGCTGTTGTGGTGCCCATGCCTCTGTCAAATAGCTTGTTTTTTTGTGTGTGCAGGTGTGCTGTCTCGTAGCAGCTGTGAAGCACAGCCAGTAAGCGCACGGTTTTCGTCCAGAGATGGCTCATCCTTTTGCCTCAACTGATTGCTGTGCACGACTAGTTCTGCTATAATTACGTTTGTGAAGCTGTAAGATTTCTAAAGTCTAAGGTCATTCCATCCAAATAGAACCTGCACTCAGATTTTGGTAAAACTTTGTCTATAGTAAAATTTTCAATATATGGAAACCCCCAGAAACGAAAAAATAAAAGGGGGGTCCCAATGCTACTTATAGAGATAGGGGGGCAAAAGTCCACCCCTCTGGGGTTATATTTTCATTAATGAAAGCAATGCGAGGTAACTGAACTATCATCCTTTGGAATATGGCAAATCAGATGTCAGAAAACTGGAAACATTCGAATAGTGAAGTAATCAACAATCCTTGTTTATAATCAACAATCCTTGTTTATTGAGAACATTTGCTTTGGGTGTTTATACAAAAAAGTATTTATGGTATCAGTTTCTTTCAAGTGAAAATTGTTGTTTAGTTACCAATCTGGAGAAACAATTATTTCATGCCAACACTTTTCAATTTTATCCTGTTTTCTAATACCTTATACTACACTGCTTGTACCTCATTTAACTGTACCTTAAGCCTGGTGCACATGAGAGGAAACGACTAAGCAAAAAGTCTCGCAAGGCGATTAGCTCAGCTGTTTCCTCCTGTGTGCCCGTAAATTTTGGTGAGGCAAATATTATCAAACATGTTAGATATTTGTCTCAAGACCTCGCAAAAATCTCACCAACACTTACATGCACATGAGAGGAAACCACTGAGTTAACGACCTCGTGAGACATTTTGCTCAGCCATTTCCATTCGTGTGCACCAGGCTTTAGTGTTGTCTATGCTCAAACATTTGAGCAGCAAAAAGTTTACAACTGGTATCTACAGTAAAGGAAACACTGCAGTTTCAAGCTTGCTTGTTTTAATTTTTTTCTTCTCTACATCATCTACAGTAAATGTTTTGAACATCACCATGTATCAAAGCACATGCACAGTTTGTGCTTATTGTAGTATCTGTATAATATTTACAAAAGAAAGAACTCTGTGTTTACTGCACTGGCAGGCATACATAATACTGTCTAGTGCAACTACCACACATGAACAGTAAGTTCAAGCGCTCGCTGCAGTTCATCAAACTGATGAAGGCATCAACCATTCTTGTTTTTGCATCAGCTCGTTCACTGTAAGTCATCATCATCAAATAAGTCATCGAACGCTAATTGAGATCAGAAAGTTTAAAAATGATCAGTACATGCCAGCCCAGAGCAGCTTCTAAGGGCAAATTACTGCTCAGAAAACTGCTAAGTAAAAAAAAGACATACATGCATCTGACTTAAACATTTAGATAATGTACATCTTTTCTTGCAAGCACTTACCATTAAAAAAGTCTCCATGTACAGCCCTTTCATTTGCCGCCAGCTCAACCAGCATAGCACCACCTGACGCTGCCTTTTGGTTTGAATAACAACAACTCCTTACAATCAATGAGCCCAAAATATTTGTTCCAATCATAACCATAGTTATTAGTAAATAAAGGCCTGGCTAAACTAGGTTGCATGTAGTGCACTACATTGTAGCAGAAATATTGCCACCACCTAGTTGCAAGCTACAATTGATGGACATATAGGGACACAAGAAATGTTTCTGTGCCTCGGCACGAAATTTTGTCACACACAACTATGTTTCCCAGGTAGATAAACTGAGTACATATACCTGCCACATTTAAAGAATAGAGAATTTTCTGTTGGGCTGTTGGAGTGCTGGGCTGGTGGACAGTTCAGTTTTTGATAGCAGTGAAGGTAGCTAGTAAACCCACTTTTGCAATTCAGCTATCTTGTTAGCACTGATGTAAACATAGGACGGCTTCGACTTGATTTTCCTCTAAATCTAGTAACTTTACACTTTTCAATATTTTGAAACTCTCTAAAACTATCCAATCTTTTTCGCTTTTTAGTACTTAAACAGTTGGCAAGATGGGCATGAAACCTATCCAACACATTGGACGCCATAACCTGAATGGATATGCAACCGTTTGCACATGACCAGTCCATGTGCAATGGTTTGCACATGATCAGTGACATACCAGTCATGGTTATGTTGGGTTGTTAGGCTGTTAGACCTAGCAGAAAAACCTATCATTGCATATGAAATCCTAAATTTTGATTCATGTGAAACTGAGAAACACTCTGGAAACATGTAGCATGTAAAAATGATATTGAAGCACGCCTCACATATGCTAGTTGCAAGCAGTATTTAGAAGATAAGCTCTGACTATGTTTCTATCACTTTTCTCTCTATTAATATTTTGTTGTAAGTTGTTAGCTTTAGAAGTTTAGTTAACTCTCAAGAATAATAATAAATATGTTTGTATTTGCATCAATCAAACATAATACTTGGCAATACTTAAGCTAAAACTTTAAGTTCACAATTTTAAAAAGGTAAAGACACGACTAGCAGTGATTAGGGAAACTGTCACTAAACTGTTAATACTGTGAACTTAAATACAAATGACAAAATATGACAAATGGTGAAATGCGGCAAGATCGAAGAACTTGCACGAATGTTGTACAAACCTCGTCCATTTCCATCCACCCAGGGTCTCCATCCGGAAACATCTCATCTTGAGCAACAACAGCAGGCTTCATGACTTTAATCTTACACTGTAAACAGGTCTGGAGTGTTTATTTGTTCAAATGGCAAAGCACAAAACATCACCTATGTCAACGAATGTTTCAAAATTTTCCGGATGGTCGTGCCTTCCTTTAGGGAGGTTACTAAGCCAAGAGAACGCCGCTGACAAATTTGCGAGCCTGTCGACAGAACAAGATGGCGGACGGCTGAAGGGTTTTGCTGCACTAGATTACGCCGCTTTTTGACAAGCTTGGTGGCTGTATATGCTTTTATCTCGAAAAATGACCATCTTTAATATGTACATATTCGATCGTAATGGAACATGCCTTTACTATGAAGCCTGGAACAGAAAAAAGGACACGAACATGTCGAGGGATGAGGTTGTGGTGTCATTCACTCATTATGATTATCGTATTTTTAAAAACTCTTATTTGTTTTACAAATTAAAAATAACCAGAGTGAATTTTACATTTGAAGGAGTTCAAATTGATGTATGGGATGCTGTACTCCATCAAGTCATTTGTCAACCGAATATCGCCAGCGGATTCGTATCCTTATCTGTAGCACCACTTTAGTCTTTACTTTTAGTTTTATTCAGGCTTTACAATCTTGAAATGTGTTAATTTATTACCAACTCACATTGAAGTTGTGATTATGTTCAAAGTTATTGAGAGCACTTGAGAATCGAAGAGTGCAAAAAAGTTGTCAATCAAATTAGAGTAAGGGTTTGAACTGTCATCAACTCACATCAAAATTGACTCTTGTGTTTACTTGACCTACATGTAGCCTTTAATGCTCTCACAAGTGCAGCAAATGATCTAATAAACGCCGGAGGCGTTTATTTAATTTCAAGAGAGGGAGGGGGGGGGGTGGGTGGCATTTGAAAGATGAGAGGCATTTAAAAGAGAGAGGGGTTTATTTGCCGCACACAATTCAAACTCCTCACTGTACAGGTATGCGGAAAACCAAAGCACAAAGTTCCGTCTTTACAGTAGGCCTTGTAATTCTGGGATGCTACAATGCTAGGACAAGCTGAAAGAAAATTGCTGATATCCTAAGCACAGAGATCAAGTACATTAAAGAACGCTGTCCTCACTTTAAACTGGAAATTGAGCAAGATGCAATTTGCACACCAGTGTTAAATAAGCAAGAACGCAAATAGATAGTTAGATGGATAGATACTTTATTTAACATGGGTAAATACACTTAGTTGAAAAGCTAGTTTACAGGTATCCCACAGTTTACAGGTATCTCACAACTGTACATCTGTTTCCAGTCTATGTGTGGTTTTCAGGGAAGGGGGCATTTGTTAGAGAGGGGTGTTTAATACAAACTTGTTAGTTTAAGGGGGGTGTTGATAGGATAGAGGCATTCTTTAGAGAGAGGGCATTTATTAGATCTTTTACGGTACACTATAGACTACAAAGCCAATTTTTGTTTTCCTTGACTGGTTTCTTGATATCATTGGAACAGGAAAGACTGCTTTTTGAACTATAGAACTAGCAAGTACAAGCTTCATTTTTATGAGACTCCAACAGGTCTGAAGTTCATTCTGAATACTGATCTGGCAGTGACAAACATACGAGACATCCTTCACCACATCTACAGCAAGGTAATTTGTACAACAGATAATGTACATAATTAGTATACTGGTAATTTATGTTTAGAAAAAGCTCTAAAATGACAACCTTTATATAGCACTCAATGATTTTATCAATGGACCTGAGAGTTTAAATAGAACGAGCCACTTACATGTAAGTAAGTATTAGGGGCTGGTCTAGACGCTGTCTCAGAAGACTGTTGTGAGTAAGCTATTTATGGGTTTGATCAACAAGGGTTGATATGGTATGTTTTTCTCCTGTGAAGTTGGTGTATAGCTGATTGAAGTTTCAAGTGTTAGTCCTTTGTATGGTACCTCTACTTGAACCCATTGAAGACTCCTCAGGACTTTACTAATTTACTTATTTAAACTGAGTCTGGACAGGTGGCTATTTAGAATGATATTTGAAAAAAGACAGGAGTAACACAATCTATAGTAAATAAGTGACTGAGTGCTAAATCTTTATACACATACAAACAGATGAAAATGAAAAATTAAAAGAATTGGTTAACCAAAAAAAAAACAAAAGAAAGTAAAAGTATGGTAGCCTCATAAAAATGCAAGCACAGCCCTGGGGGTGGAGTTTGGTACTCCCATATAGTTTGGTTAAGAATGTGTTGCTTGGTTTGCGATTTAAAGTCCTACCCTTTACTAGAATTTTGCAATTATTGTGACCTTAAACAACAGAATACCTTCCAATCTTTTATTATTAAAATTTTTGTCCACTCACCGCGATCCCATTAAATGGGACCTTATTCTAGAACAATTTTCTATGACTACTAGACTTTGTCCCAAAGTAAATGGCTTGAAAACAATAGTACCCTTTCCAACAACACATACACGTATGGCCAATATATGGGAGTACAGTACACTCCCCCTGAAGCACAGTGCAGTTGGCAAACTCAAATGCCAGTTGAAAACTAGTTATTATTATATCTAGCAACGGTATAATTTTTGGTATTGTGTTTCAAAGTGGTTACTAAAGGTCTGTGGTCATTGTTGATAGTGTTTTTTGTATTTTTAGTATTGACAATCTTTGTTTTCATGCCCATAACAAATTCAGTAACAGTTTAAAAATTTACCTAGCAGATACAACACCTAAAGGAATATTATAAAAGTGAGAAACCACTTCTCATGAAAACTCAAGTTTCCATCAGTTTTAGTGACTGCCAAAATTTTAACAGTACACATAGCTTTGCACCACCATGTACTTTGATATCTTCTGGTTTTTTCCATTTTATAAACAAGATTGGAAATTGATATTGAGATGCCCTTTTTTCCAGATCTACGTGGAATATGTGGTCAAGAATCCCATATGTCGGCTGGATGAACCAATTCAAAGTGAACTTTTTGTCTCAAAATTAGATGCTTTTATTAAGAGTCTTAACTTCTATAATTAGTCTTAGTTGATAAGGATGGTTTTGTCCTTATAGATCAAGTTACTGCATATCAAAAAGCACTTTAAACATTGAACATTTTTTTTCATTTTGTATTCTGCAAAGCCAGTGCATAAAGGAATCATCAATTTTTTGTCTTGAACAGTTTGCTTAAGGGGGCATTTAACAGACCATGTACGCTTTTCGAAGTAAAGAGTTAGATCTTACATGAATATTAGCTCACACTAGATATATCTGGTGGTGCGCCCTCGGGTCTAGAACAAAGTAGGTGGTTTCCATGCTCGTGAAACTGATTGATCCCTAAAGGATGATCCCTAAGTTTACTCTTGTCTGTTGTCCAAATGCATTGAAACATAGTTCTATTAATATAGGATGGAATTACTGCAGAGTTGTCAATTTAAAGTCTTACAGACAACTGTGAAATTCTGAAAAAACCCTGGTATTGCAGGATTCACCTCCTCCTAGGGATTTGGTCCTGAAGAATCTCACCCCCTTTATGGATCTCGATTCCACCTAAATTTTAGGGATTTTGCCCTTCCCTGTTTTCAATGATCTTAAAATAGCTGAATAGTGAGAAATGGGTCGTTTCATTGCAGCCTTTAACCCTGGTGGAATAACCACTAATGCGTCCGAAATGTAATACAATGTAAATGAATAAGCATTAAATCATAAACACAGAGTGTTACTTGTATTTGATAAAAGTTTTCTGTTTTCCCTTCTTATAGAGCTTACTGTACAAGATGTGTTTTTCAGTCCCCCTACGTTGAGTCTTTAGTCAGTTCTCTCCCTGGGTCCTCACTTTCAAAGTAGGACAAGTAAACCCGCATTCCCTGAGCACAGTCACCAGGATAGACGATATTATTCGTTTGAACATGAAAACAGTACTCAAGTTCGAGCCCTTGCTCTCCCAAGTGGGTAAGCATGTGTCACCTTTTTAGTTTTACGATTTATGCTTGACAATAATCAGATTGCAAAATACCAAACTTGAAACTTGAACTAATAAATTGTGTTGTATTAAACAGCACAAAAATGTTAAAAGAAAGCACAACTGTTTGCTTAGTGGCTCAAAAAACAAAATCAAACCCTTTGGTGCTAATTCCATTTATTTGATAATTTTAAAGGCATATAAAAAAAATCGCTTTTTGAAAATAAGAACCTTTCTCCAATTTTTAGGCTAAGGTTTTCAATACATATCAGGCCCGTAGGCATGGGAGTGTGCACGGCCATCCCCAAGAGCCAAAAAAGTCAGCCTGATGGGTCCGTAAAAGATTAGAATTTACAATTTCATTGCATTGCTAGCAGTTTGAAGACCTTGAGCAAGTTTCTATTTTTTTCCCGGGGAGCATGTCCTTGGAGCCTCCAAAATCCACGTAGTGTCCAACCGTCCCGAATTAGGTTCGATCATCCCGAATCCCGACCGTCGACTTCAGTTGGGACACAAGTATCCTGATTTAAAAAAAACAGCTCTCACAAGTTAACAAGCATGGAAATATACTTTTTATGTTATCATAAAATTTGTCAGCAGATTAAAAAACCGCTTAACTTGGATATCCACTGAGTTGAACTCCCGAGTTGTAGTCATGATGAATGATGCGAGAACTACAAAATAAAATTATATAACAATGCTTGCCTGTTCGGCTTCCAGCATTTCCAAATCAAACATTTTTCTGCTAATTCGCCGATTCTTTTATACCATAACACTGTGAGACACTAATAACCAATCTTTTTCCCAGCTTGCTGATCGTAAACTCGTGGAGCATAAATGTACAGAAGATAAAACTACACTGCTAAGAAACTACACTACTAAGAAACTAGTATCGTAATTTGCGACTGTGACAATAATTATTAATTTCGAAAACACAGCTGATCCTTATGAAAATAAACAATTTTAGGAATCTTTTTGACACAGCCATCGGCCTGAGAGTGCTGTAAATGGCGTTTTAAGGCTTTCAGATTTAAAAACTTTCTGGGGTAGACATCCCCCCCTAGCGCATCGCGCCTTTAACGCTTGTTCAAGTTTCCCGTATCGTTAAAGGTCGTCCCGAGTATTTTGAGAATAATAGTCCGTAGATTGGACACTCTACCCTTAACTCCTTCGAAACTGGCACAGTGGTTCATTCAAACGTTAGTTATTTGGTCCCGGTTCTTGAGGTACGCTTCCCACCACAAAAAATCCTGGCTGCGGACCTGCATATACAAATGCGTTTTCAGACTGATCGGACATTTTGCTCTCACATTAACGAGGAGGGTGATAATATTCTTATTATAGAAACAAGCATCAAGTAACATATTAAGTCTAATTAGACCGCAACAAACCTCTTTGGTAATTAGTTAACTTTTAATGAGAAATATTTGACATCAAGACCCAGTTGTTTGAAAGTCGGTTAATTCTAATCCATAGTGAAGACCAAGTTTACCTGCTCAAGGAATTGTTTTGTTGTCATTTAGGGCTTACGTAATTTCGTTTCCCCCTGGTGTACTACAGTAATACTTTAGAGATGTTTAAAGGTTTCACCTAACACTGTGTTAAACCCTATTCCGATGACTGGGGCAAGAAACCAACCATTTTGGCTTTCCTGGAAGGAAAAACCCTTAGGTAAGAACCTCTATTTTTCAGAGTAAGTCAAAACAGATTCTTACAAAAATGGTAGTTAACATAAATTTAGGCTACCTATCTTCTTTGTAGGCTTTTAATTTCTTGCAGAAGTTAAGTCGTTGCTAAGAAGACTTAAGTGATCAGCAACCTTAAATTTGCTCATATAATGTTTGCTTATGGTTTTTAAAACATGACCATAATAAGAATCTGTTGACTATTCTCACATGAATTATAATTTCTTTTCAAATGTTCATCATTCCGGCATTGAACATTGACAGTCATGGAAAGGTGATTTATATTTAAACAAGAGAAGGATTATCTTCTCTTGATTAAAAATAATAACTATATTCATTCCATGATTTCTAACATTAGAATTGACATGTATAACTACTCATCCAGAGTGATCGATCAATTTATACCTTTTCTCTTTTAGCAAACAAGAACCTTACTCCACAGAGGAAATCTAAATTGGCAAATTTTAGCCTAACAGGTTTTTAAATATTAGGTTCAGTTCTTACTAGTTACTCATGGGTTTTTACTGTACTTCATACTTTTTGAAGTCAGAAAACCGCTTTAAATGTTTTAACTTGGTTACCAATTCCGAAACGATTCATATTCCAGAAATGGATAACATTTGTAGCAAAAACTAGCCGTTTGATCTAAAATGCTCAACTGAGTTTTAAAACTCATCAACAACCAACTCACTTTTTCTTTTGGAGATCACTCTAATAGAGTATCAGTTGTCGACACATGGACATTTGACGCTGACAGTCTGAAAACACGTTATTTGCGTTCGACGTTAGGAGAACGCCATCCTAATCTTGGGTTCCCTGTGCTTTTACATTGCGTAAAGAATCTCGATTTTTGGGGGGTTTGTACCAAACCTGCGCCATTTTGAATAGTTAATCAATGCGTGCGCAACTTTTTATAGATCAAAAGCCAGATAAACGACAAACGAGATACACGTTGGCTCGATCGAGGTGTTAACCAGCGCAGCTTGCGCTTCAGTCACTGGAGAAGGGAAAAAAATGACGATATCATGCTTTAAAAACCTCTGAAGGAACAAGTTGCATTGCGGCGTTGCGATACTCGATAGCTTGTTTCAGTCACTGTGGTTTCGACAGCGTTTTGTAAAGATCATTAGTGTATGGGAATATGATTACTTGCAATAATCTTGGGTAATTTTTCAGCATTGCTCGACCGTGACCGTAGCGAGTCGAACTTCAGCCGCGGACAATTGTCAGTGAAGTAAGTTCTCGAGTGATCGCGTATTACAAAATTTGCACGATTTAATCTTGTCTGTGTTACCACTTGAACGGGCAAAAAGTTATCGAGTAATACTCTGTCAACCTAATTGTCAAATGTCCTCAGCAACTTCATTTGTTTCAATCTTTCAACTCTCCACATGACTCAGCCAGTCTTAATAATTAATTACATTTTGAACATCATCGGAGCGGAAACAGACTACAGAGGCAAAGCTTGAAGTAGATTTATCAAAATGTTACGAGGTGTGGTGCGAGGTTTTAATCAATTTAAAAAACATATACAGTTGCAAAATACTAAAAAAATGGTGGTGCTCTGGTTCCATTTGCTTATGTGATTTGAGTCGCTCATCTGATGAGTGTCTAAAACTGTTATTTTTTGTTGTTGTATCAAGTAACGGTAACTGAACTGACCCAGGCTACAGTCTAGGAGGTATAAAGGCCAGTGCTATTTTTAAAAATACCTTAAGTTTTTTGGAAAGATCGTCGAACGCACTTCACTGATCTGTGATTACTTCTAGTTTTATTTTGTGAGCTGTTGATTCGTGCTCTCAATGGGGACGTTTTGGAGAGTCTACTTTTCATATTTTGTAGAGCAGCGGCCAAAATTGTTGCAAGTATCTTTCTTTGTTCCTTATGTGGAATTCTTATTCTTTTTAAATGTACTTTTAATGTAAATATTTAATGTTTTTATTATAATTAAGACATTTTTAATGGTCATATTCCTGTAGTTTTAGATTTTATCGTTTTACATAACTTAAATTTTTAGCGTGGAGGTCCTTTTTGAAAACCACTTAGTTTGTATAACCAATAAAGATCATCATCGTTTCGTTTCACGTGACAATAAACAATATCAAGTAAAAGCGTGGATAAATTATGTTATTTAAAAATGCCAAGCACTGGATATTGAAATTCTTGCAATCTGATTGGCTCTCTACTCACGGTACAAATCCTTTATACTACAATTTGTCCAAATATGGAAATTGACCATTTTTTCACGGAAAGTTTTCCCTTTAAATGGCCGAAAACTCGACTCGGTAGAAAATAGAATTCGAGCTATTTTTAACCAGTTCTTGGTATCTAACAAAACAATTATTCCACTCACACTTGTTGGATATGAGCTTATGTCTATATCTAACGCGCGTTCGTGGAATAATTGTTAATTAATACTATCACGATTAAGTCTCCTTTTTCGGGAAATACTATTTCAATTTGTCTGGCATTTTGATTTGTTGATTGTTTTTATATATGTGTATCAAAAACACTGAAACAGCGGTATCAAGTTACTAGTTTAAAGTTGACATGTTGAGCTGCCACAAATGGGAGACATCCTTGTTCAGTTCACATGAATAGATAAACATGCTCTGGTTACACTTTAGACTTAACAAATTGACATCAACTGATCAAGGAAAACTTTGTAGGACAGATATCATCCAATTTTGAAAAAATAGAGATTTTAGGACTGCTTGATCTGTCAGTTAAGGTACATAAATGACGGCGGGGGGGCAGATGAGACAAAATTCTTTTTAAGCCTCAACTCAGGCAAAGATCTGGTTTTTACTTTTACCGCTAGATACACTTTTCCAAACTTATAATCACAGCGCAAGGTTTTTCAGAGCAGTGTAATTTTAAATTTAGCTTTAAACTTTTTGACTAGACATTATTTGTTATTTTAATGCTTTTACTTACTACTCAGTCTATTATATCAGTTGTTTTTATAATTTCAGCTGGTAAACTGTAGTGAATAAGATTAACCAATAGACACCATAAACAGAACAAACCATCAATCTGTGGAAAAGCAAACTTTAAAACTTTTTTGTG
The DNA here is from genome assembly GCA_027574985.1 of Umimayanthus nakama. Classification (NCBI taxonomy): domain Eukaryota; kingdom Metazoa; phylum Cnidaria; class Anthozoa; order Zoantharia; family Parazoanthidae; genus Umimayanthus; species Umimayanthus nakama. Next base: position 13,903 of record JAOBRG010188873.1, on the reverse strand, counting down.
ATATTCAAGTGAACTCTTGATGAGTGAGTGTAAACTGTTTAAATTCCTTTTATCAATTGACCATAAGAGTGTTTAGAATCCTGAAGTTTGGTGAAGTTAGCTCGCGCGCTGTTCAGATGGAATCCTAGTTCGGCATTGTTTTCGACACAACCAGAACTTTTAAACTTTCTATAAAGAAAGCCAGATAACTAGGAAAGATTCCCAAATGTAAAAACAATTAAGTGAGTTGTTCCTTATTACAAGACAATAAAAAACATGCGCTTGATCTCCATAGAATTGTTTTGGTTTTAAAAAATCATTTGTAACTTGCGCTCCATTAAAAACCCGTAAAATAATTCGCGAACTTTACGGCCGGGTTTCTAGAAGAATAACGTAAAAGAAGTAGCGTTTATTGATGCCTTTTTAATAAGAAACTTAATGGCGGTTAATGTTCCACACAAGCTTTATATAATCTAAGTAGCGGCGTCGAAGTACGAACGAAGTAAAAGTCTGCAACGCTCCGCTTTGACAGTTTGAACTTGCCAACAACGTCATAAAGGTACGCTCTTAACAAATGAACGGACATCTTGTTTTGAAATACTTTTCAAAAAAGAAAGCAAAAATTAACTGTTCTTTTTCGTTGCTTTATTACGGAGGAAGCCAATGGTATTGTCGGTTTGTCCAAGTGAGAAAAGTAACAGTTTCAACGAACTACAGATCATAAAAGTGCTTAGAAAGCGCCTTGAGTTTTGTGAAGTTAGCTCGCGCGCTACTCAGATGGAATCTTAATTGGGCATTGTTTCCGTCACAACTATGAACTTTAAAAGTTTCCAAAAAGAACGCCAGATAACTAGGAAAGATTCCCAAATGTAAAAACAGTTAAGTGAGTTGTTCCATACTACAAGACAATAAAAAAAACAAACAAACATGCGCTTGATCTCCATAGAAAGATTTTTGGCTTTAAAAAATCATTTGTAACTTGCGTTCCATTGAAAAGCTGTAAAATAATTCGCGAACTTTACGGCCTGGTTTCTAGTAGAATAACGTAAAAGAAGTAGCGTTTATTGATGCCTTTTTAATAAGAAACTTAATGGCGGTTAATGTTCCACACAAGCTTTATATAATCTAAGTAGCGGCGTCGAAGTACGAACGAAGTAAAAGTCTGCAACGCTCCGCTTTGACAGTTTGAACTTGCCAACAACGTCATAAAGGTACGCTCTTAACAAATGAACGGACATCTTGTTTTGAAATACTTTTCAAAAAAGAAAGCAAAAATTAACTGTTCTTTTTCGTTGCTTTATTACGGAGGAAGCCAATGGTATTGTCGGTTTGTCCAAGTGAGAAAAGTAACAGTTTCAACGAACTACAGATCATAAAAGTGCTTAGAAAGCGCCTTGAGTTTTGTGAAGTTAGCTCGCGCGCTACTCAGATGGAATCTTAATTGGGCATTGTTTCCGTCACAACTATGAACTTTAAAAGTTTCCAAAAAGAACGCCAGATAACTAGGAAAGATTCCCAAATGTAAAAACAGTTAAGTGAGTTGTTCCATACTACAAGACAATAAAAAAAACAAACAAACATGCGCTTGATCTCCATAGAGAGCTTTCGTTAGAGCAAGTTTGGCAAATCTACTGTTTCATTCTTTGTGCCCTATGGGAATTCTGGGTAATCTGAGCAAAACTTTGAAATGGAGTCCTTCCTATCTCTCTTTTGTATTTTTTTATAAGTGTCGAGCCTCTCGAACCTACAGGCAAAATATGGTTCCCTTTGGCATGTATTGGTTTCAAAAGTTGCCAAAACAGCCTTAGTAGGTGCTACAATCCGCTTGCAGAACGGCCAGAGAGGTGTTTTCACTCGCGGTCTGAAATTATCGTTTGGTAACATAATCTTTCGGCGTCCAAACCATCGTGAAATCACCTCTTTCCTCTGGTTTCTTTCAGAAGATTGCCTTTACCCACACACTAACTTAATGATGCTAGTCTGGGGGCTTCTGAAGTGGAAATGGTTCGAAAAACACTTATAAAGACGATACTTACAAGGTTTAAGCGTTCGTTACCGCCAACTGGGCAAAATCGCCGTTACAGTTGCTGACGTCACCAAAAAGTTTGGGCAGTGTAGCTATGGAAACTGCGGTTAGTAGTACAAATGACCGTTTTTTGAGCGGTAAAAATCTACTGCCCAGTCACCTCACAACCTTCTGCAAAAAACTCGCTAAATCCACGGACGGCAAAGATTTAATGTATATGTCGCACGCGTCCGTTGCCCTAGAAATTTTTTTCGCGATTACTCGCCCATCCAAAATAGTATGTTTAGCGCACACTCTGAGCGGCCTGTTGTCAACACCAAACGATTTACGAAGTGCTTTTCGAGCAGACTAGTTTACAATTAGGATTTGCCTGCCAAGATGTAATTGAAATTTTTTAATCAGTTTCTTGTGATAGTCAATTTTGTAATCCATGTCATATGAAACATAGAAATAATTTAAGTGGATTGTTGTTGTTGTTGTGTTATCCATTTAGCAGCTAGTGTGCCGCCAATTTAGGCAGCTGGAAAAGCGCTGTTTTGAATAATCAAACTTTGGTTTATTTGCCTGGACAGAATTAACGGTTTAGCGCCTTTTCCAAACTCTCCGCAGGCAAGCCTTTAGGTTTATCGTTTTAGACGCCTGGAACGAGCAAGTTGATGTTCTTGAGAGTTCACCATACTTGCCTTGACAAGGACCGGTGCGTTGGTCCGTGACCAAGGTTGTTGCTTGTCGATTTCCAGCAATTTCGAAAGGAAAAAAGGAAATTTTACGTATACTTTTTAATTTAACATGCTTTCCGACGTGAAGAAGTTAAAATTGAGATAGAAATAATAGAACACTTTAAAGAGACGAATAAAGGATAAAACACGATAAAATTTCAAGAGCTTAAACTTTATGCAGCCACTCTCGGGCGCGATACAATACTAGTTATCTACACGCCTTTTTTTTTTATAAGAACCGGTAACTTTCGGTTCAGCCTGGGCTATTCTTAATTTTTTGGTGATTTCAGCCTCAAATTGTTCTTAAAATTGTTTCTATTTTCTGATATTTTAAACAGTGAATTAGTTGCCTGGACCAACACATGTAAAGCAGCACTAAGAAATGCCGCGAGTTTGCTGTTGCTTAATATAAATTATAATGAAAAACTTGAAACCGCGAACGTGGCAAGCTTGCTTATCGCTCTTCCAGCGCCCGATGACCAAGCTAAATTCTGACAAGTTTTTATTTCCATGTACATTTTAATCTGTATACAAGGATTAAATTAGCTTCTTAAATTTTTCTGATCAGAATTTCAGTCTGGTGATTGTTCTTAGCTTGTTCTTAATTTTTTGCCAAATCTTATACCGCGTTCATACCAAACACTAAACACGATTATATTAAAATGGTTCAATTTAAAATGTTGCTACTATAAAGTGTTCATAGGTTTTTACGGGTTCTGAGTTGAGCGTTACAATGCCTTAATGATAAATTTATAACAAATTTATACAGTTTTTAAGGCAGTTTGAGTATTGCAACTGTCAATATAATTTTCAAATATGATTAACTGAAACCTGTTTAATGAGTAGTGTGAATGTGGCTTTAGCCTGGTTGTTCTTATAAAGTTTGTTCTTATAAAAAAAATAGCGTGTGTCAGATAAATTTGTAACACGTTCAAGTATCCATTCTGTTAACACTCGAAACAAAAACAAGCTATCAATCCCTCGATATAAGTCTGCTGCTGGCCAGCGCACGTTCTTTTATCGAGCAGTAACCCTATCAGGGAACTCACTGCCGTGTAACGTTACCGACAACACAACCCTTACCAGTTTTAAAAGGGATTTGAAACTTCATCTTTTAACTAATTTTTTAAATAGTAGCTGAGTTTTACCAATTATCGCGAATATGTCATTTTACATTAGATAAATATTTTCTTGGAATAACCATAATGCACATTTAAAAACATTGTAAATAAGCCTGAAAACCCTTGGGAGCGTTTTTTAAAGTTTATTATTATTATTATTATTATTTTTATTATTATTATATTTCTAACCTACGGATTTTAAAAGCGAAAATTTGCCCCATGATCAAACTGAATCGAATCCAGATGAGTACAACCAACCACTGGAAGTTCAGTGGGATAGTTCAGGCAAAGTTATCAAGCATTGCTGCAGTTCATGCGAGTTCACGGGTGTGCCTGCAGACATGTGTTTATGGTTTTTCCAGATTTCTCTTGCTCAAATCCTTGCCGAATATGTTCCAGGTCGTAGATCAGTTAAATGAACAAACAATTACTAAACTTTTAAATGGACCGGAAGTCGTTTGAACAGAAACGCGATAAGTAGAACGACCATTTCGAAACCCATGCTTGTTACGAGTTTCGGCATTATTTCAGCCTCACGATCAACTGCTCTTAAAGTTAAATCGGTTCTGACAGTATTTTTTATTTCCATCATGCCAATAATACATTTCGGCACTGTCATAAATCACCTGCGGCGCAGTTTTCATTTTCTGCTCGGGAACGTTCATAACTTATGAGTAGGGGGTTGAGGGGGGAGCAATTTGGAGGGGGCTCATCCATTATCTTTGGTAAATTTTTGGGGATTTCCATACTATTTCTTGTATATTAGTAGGGAGCCATACAAAAAGACTCTGTTCAAGTTTTAAAGCCCCCCACCCCTACCCATACCCATACCGATAAATAATGAAGGCTCCCTGTGATGTGTTGTGTTCTTCAACAAAAAAACTTGCAGCTACATTGCAGCTGAGGCCGAGCCTCAATTGTTCTTAGTTTGTTTTTGATTTTTGGACAATTTTGAGTTTAATTGTTGTTATAAAATTTTTCGTAAAAAAACGTATATAAATGTATAAGTAATAATAGAAGGTGGAGATTTGGTTTTTCAAGGTGGCTGCATGGTATCAGTAGCTGTGAACAACAAAGCTTTTATACTGTCAGCAAACTGACCCGTTACAGCTATGGACACCTTAGATTTCAAATTGCATGGCGAGCTCGCAACATTTTATCGTAATTTTCACTGGAGCATCGAAATATCATATCCAACTTTCATCTATCACGTGGAGCACAGGCGGCCCAAGCTTATAGTCTGTGTTGGAACTTCGGGAGCGAGCACTTATAACACTTTGTTTGGAAACTTATCAGATGTTTCAAAATGGTAGAATAAGTGAGGAAATGCTAAAATAAAAACAACGTACCTCAACGTGAGTTTGTCATGGTGTCTGGTGCCTAGTTTGAGGACGTCTCGAGGACGTTTGCGGCGGTTTCTCCATCGAAGTTGCTCCCCCGGAGAATTCGCTCCATTCTGACAATAGTTCTCAGCGAACCAACTTCACAAAACGCTCTCTCGTCACAATGGGGAGTCATGAATCACCATAAAAAAACACATTTCCATAAAGCCAGATGAATTTTAAAACATATAAAACCTCCAAGGTGATCACAAGACAGTTTTTGTCGTAGAAAAACTTGAATAATATTCGACTATTCGGCAACTTTAGCATGCGTGAGACATTCTCGTTTGAAACCTCGAGGATCACGTTCCAATCTGCATTCTCAGCTCAAATTCACGCCACGCGCAAACAATTGACTGCCGTACGAGAGGGGAGGGGCATATATTGTCAATTGTATTTAAAGCGGTGTTCCCCCGGCCCCGGGGGTTAACCATGGTTTAATTATTCGAGCAGAGATCTCTCACATGAAAGCTCGGCGCAGGGTAACCTCAGTAATCCGCGGTTTGCCGGTTTACCTCTTTAAACGGATTTATCTGGCATGTCATGTCGGGTTTACGAATAGGAAACTATTGGGCTTTCTCGGAGTGTACTGTATTAGTCAAATGCCCGGCTCGCGGGCAATTTTCGTTAGCAAATGTCCCGTCGCCCGTTCCTACTATGATAGTCAAATGCCGCCCGACCCCAAGCCCATCAGACAGGACTAATATACAAAAATATCAGTTGCTATTCATTAATAAACAGGTCACAAAATGAGTCACTCAAACCAAATGGTTTTGGTTTTGTTGTAGCTCTTTTATGATCGAAGATGCTGTTCTTTATCCAAAATGTTCTGTGAGCGCCGTAGAAAATGACGACAGGACATCAAGACACAAATTTTGTTGTTATTAGCAAATGCCCGGGGATCGGGACACTTTTAACTGCCAAATGCCCGGCCGTTCGGGAATCATCGTGTATCAATTTATCAAATGCCCGAGGTTAGCCCGTGGGACTCGCACATTAATTAAGCTTGATTCACACTTGCAAAATATGGACAAGTACAAGCAGAAAAAATCTAAAACACAAAGAAAAAGACAAGAGTTACCAAGTGTGCGGTGAGGTGAAACAAACGCACGACAGCGATCCTTTGTCTTTTCTATTGTTATTGAAATTTCTATTGAAATTTCATGGTGTGGCCGCTATATGACTGCTTACACAGCGTAATTATTTTTTCTTGATTTACTGTGACAAGCCGCTGACAACAAACAATAGGCGTCGCAAATAGTTGAAGACATTGCAAGAGAGGGGTAGGGAGAACACGGGAAAAAATATTACGAGTGTTTTTAAATTAAAAGTTTTATCAGTCACATTTCTTTTCATGAGTTAAATACACCATTTTTAATATAGTGACTTTAATTTTGTAGAAAATTAACTAAGTTACACATAATCATGTCTCTGTTTGAGAAAATGACTATGACCTCCCCCAAAAGTAAGCGATGTTGTTATGTTTGAGTTTTGGCGGGAGCTTCGTGTCAGCCATCTTTTCTGTTCCTTTCAGCAACATCAAACAACCAGCAAAGTCAGAATGGAATACCAAGGCTCAAATGTCATAGGATTTGAATATGAAGCGCAACTGTTTGGGTTCACACCCAGGTCGTTTGTTGATGGAAGTAAGTATCCCGGCTTTCACAGTGTAGTTAAAGTCGATGGCATGGTGATGATGTGATTAAATGAGTCCTTGACCATCAAATCAACCAGTTGAACTTAAAATTAAAGTTGTTCTATATATAAAGTGTAAATCAACTGTTCCTCTGTCTTTCCACAAACATGAAGTTTATAATGCAGTGACTGACTACATTGCTGACTGCTTCGCTGAGCTGGAAAACGTTTTGAACAGTGAGGTACGTTTGTCACTTCTTCGAGATATCGGTATTAGATGTTACTTGTTAGTCTGTGCAAATATAAAAGTTAAACTGTTTAAAATCCCACTTACAAGTTCGCAACCCCATAGTGAGGTCTGTATCTGACCGGCTCCTGAGCGGTTTTATTGAGATCATTCGTTTACAGTGTATTAGAAATATAAAATAATGAGCTTATAATAACTTATGGGATTGTTTATCGGTGGTTTATAGCAAGGTCAAGGGCAAACTTGACAAGAATGAAAAGTAGAAATCTTTGACTTTAGTTCATGTTGGCAAGCAAGGAGTCTACGAGAGTGTGTAGGAGAGAGGGGAGGGATATAATTGTAGAAAAAGAATAAGCAGTCTGTATTGGTGATTTTGGGTTGGTTCAGAACAAAGGTGAACTTGGAATATTGCTACCCCCAAAAACTACATTTGGTTTCTTTAAATGGCAGTATCACAAAAACTTCACGGCTCATGCTCAAGTTACAATGATCCAGAATTTTCCAAAAAATGTGCAAATTGGGGGAAAATTCAAAACCAAGGTATATCTTTCCACAAATATGAAGATCGATAAACTGAGATACCTTGTGAAAATGATATATCGATCCAACCTCTGATTATTGACACCTCAGAAATGCTCTCAAAATGTAGAAAATGCCATTTCAGAGGACTTTATTTTCAAAATTTTCTTGGAAGCATGCCCATGGACTGCCAGATAGTTCCAACTTCAAAATGGTGTCTCTGTATATTACACGTATAACTAAATGTACAAAATTTTGACAATGTCACAATTATATGTACTACAATTTATTGCAGCCTGAATTGTGTCAAGCCAGCACACCTGAACAAACACGCGAGGTATTCATATACTAGTTCATATTCAGCCTATTTTTTAAAAATTCTTAATCATCACTGTTAAAAATACTGTAAACTTCTTGTTGCAGTTTGTACATGCTGTAAACTCCGTAAGTTAAACTTTATGGCAATCATCCATTGTCTGGGTTTTGCAGATTTTTTATGTACGGTGTATACATATACAGTACTTTGATAGTTGTTTTCCCAATTGTAAAAACAAGCCATGCACCATGTTTAAAACTTGCATTTAAATTGCACTTCAAAATATGAGACAAGAACAAGATAACAGTTCATTGCATAACAAGGTGCGAAATTAGGGATTTTTCCATCCGGTCCGTTTGAGTCAACTTAACTGGTCAAGGACATTTTTTAACCTGTCCAAAATGAAATTAGCCAGTCCTAATCATATATCAAATTATTATCATTTTTATTGGCCTGATTAAGGTGATATCAATGCTGTGTTAGTCCACAAGGTCAAAACAACCTGAATGCTATCTAGCATATGCTGTATTTTCTTTTCGGCACTAAGAACAGTACATCACATCATTGTTTTCATTGTACTCCAGCCACGAACAGTCAATTTCCAAGTTCTTGTATCAGCCTTGAGATTGAGTTTTTTCAAAATCTTTGGAGCTTTTTTGTTTCTTTGCTGAACAACTAGAACTTTCTGACACTTCTTCATGGCTTGTCGAAGTACTTGCAGACCCAATATTAGTATTCTTGCTATTATTTGACCTCTTATTTGGTTGCCAGAAAATACATTTATCCATGGTTGGCTGCCTGCATGTGCAATAAGAACACAAACAGCGATCAATGCAAAAGGAGTTGATGAATTAACACTAAAACATCATTCAATACTATAATTGTAGCTTTATTTACATTCATTTACAATCTTCAAGCTACAACGTTTCTAAAGTGTCAAAAATCAAGTTTAACATGAAGAGACCAGTGTAAATAAAGAGCAACAGTGAGTGAAGGTTCGAGTACCTAGAAATATTATCAGCAGTTCAGTTATCTTTGATTTTTCAAAATTTTAACCAGTCCGAGACAATTTTAACTTATAATTTTGCACTGCATTGCAAGTAGCATTTCATCTGCCTAAAACACACATTATTTTAATTGCCATCAAAGTTTTCCTTTTAGCCAGACTGGAAAAGCATTTGACCTTGCCTGAAAGGTCAACTAGTAATAATTATTTTGCAAGCATTTGGGCGGACCATTGTAAACCAAGATGTTTGAAGCCCAAGGGGGGAGGGGGGTGGGATAGGGTGGAATCTCAAGTAAGAAGGATAGGGATGACTGTCAGAAAATCCTAGAAAACTGCCCTAAAAATGCCAAGCCATAAAAATCTGCACACTACCCCCTGGTCAAAAAATAACCTAATTAATACCAATAAACCAAAATTTATTACAGACACAAATTCATAAAACAGTACCCATGATAACTTAAAGTTTTTATACCCTAACAAAAACAACTTTTATTTTTTTACACATCAATTTCACTTATAACCCCTAATAAATACACAGTGTATGAACATCCTTAGCTTCTGAATATAAAGAGTACCTTCCTGGGCTTATAGAATAGACTGGAAAAAAACTAGTACAAATTATCAATGCCTCAAGTCTGAAGATTTACATAAACGTGATGCTATAATATGTAACAATGAAAAAATATTAAAAGCTCAGGTTCCAATTTCCATGGAAGCTATAAGGATTAGTCAAGCTGGTTGCAACTCCCAAAATTATTGGTCAAAAACAATCACTACATGTAGTACCAAGCAAGTGCAGAATTTCTCAATTTGAAAGAGTTACACATGCATGTAATACCTATGTGCATTTCTACTCACTGTGAGATTTACAAGAACAATTCATATCTGCATTGGTTTTGTGAGTACTTATAATCCAGTTGAAGCTAACAAGGTAGAAAATGAGTCAGCAGAACTGGACTAGTCTGAACTTGGACCAAACGCATAAGATCAATAAAAATTACAAAACTGAAGGAAATGTCTTCCTTGTGTTGCTCACTGGAACCTAAATAAAATTAAAAGCTAATTAACTTGAGTAATGGTCTGTCAAAATGTCACTTGTACAGGCTATAGAGAAGGCGATGACAAGCTTTTACAAAAGTTCGGACAATACGTTTGACAGGTTTGAGGTACAGTATAAAATTGTACTAATACTATTTTTATACTATTTTATCTTATACTGTATTATACTAAATATTAACTTGTATACATTTCTCAACTATCTGTAAATGTAGTTACAAATTATCTACAACAAATGATTGTCATTTTCATATATTGTAATCGTTTGATATTAAAGTTTTTTCACATTCTATTACATAACTGTTTATTGTGTTATACTGTATTATTTAATATAAATATTATGTTATTTGATACATTGTATTATATTACCTGGTACTGTATACTACATAAATAAACTACACAGGAGGAATCCCACAGTGGTGGCACATCGGTTGAGTTTAACACTTATTGTCACACTGCTGTCCACACAAATGTCACAGTGGTGACAATATGCCACTAGTGTAACATTAATGGTAGTTACAGTACTGTGGCAGCTATGGCAGTGCTCAGCATTAGTGTGTCATTGATGCAAACTGACAACAGTGCAACAACGGTGACAGTGACAATGCTGTACACTACATAACACTGCCATGCACAGTGGTGTGACAGCAGTGACAACTGATAGCACTGTGACAATGGTTGCACTGACATCGTGCTCCGTGGCACTGACAGGGCTGTGACAGCCGTGGCACTGACAGTGCTGAAGCATTGGTGCCAACTGACAGCACTGTGACAGCGATGTTCACATTAGTGTGACAGCAATGTGAACATCACTCTGAAAGTAGTGGCAACTGACAGTGCTGTCACACTTATGTACACATTCATGCTGTCACAGTGCTGTCAGCTGCCACCACCGTGACAATGCTGTCAGTTTTCACAGCTGTCACAGCACTGTTAGCTGTCATCGCTGTCACTCTAATCTAACTGTCCTGGTGAATTTTGAAATGCTGCTCCAATCATTTCTTATGACTCACTAAGGGCAGTTTTGTTCGCTGCAAATATGGAATTTTCTTTAAATACCTGTAGGAAATTAATGACCCATTCAATTAAAAATCACCAGGACGGAATTAGAATAAAAATTGTGCTGAATCTTATGAACAAACTAGAAATGATTGAAAATAAAAATGACAGCCACATTGACGTCTAGAAAAGTTTGAATTAAGATGCTTGCATTCGTTTATTAATAAAAAAATTTAAATAATTTTTCCACTTTTATAAGCTTTCTATTGATATATAGGTTTGTGGGTATCCAATGCGTATTAACTGAGTTATGTACGGAAAACTGAAAACACCGCTCAAGGTGATCGGTAACCTTAATTCATAATATAACCTATAGAGTTATACTGCAACCCAGGATAAGCACTAATAAGGCTTTGAACAACCTGGCCCTGAGCACTAACTTGAGAAAATAATGACTTAACAGGCCCGAAGATACTGGCTTACATAATGTTTTATAACTATTGGTGTTCTTTCATGCATGACATATTTCAGGGCTCAAAATAACGTTCATAAAAATTTATATGCCAAATTTTGTATGCTGTTTCATGTACATGTATGTAGCTCACAATATATGCTGGCCATTTTTCAAGCAATGAAGTGCATGACTGTTTAATTTTATTACAGGGGTGTATTTCAACCAATCAGACATGGCAACTTTGTTTTAAAAATGGGTGGTTTTGTGACATGACATCAGCTCACCAGCATTAAATAAGTGCCATTCAGAAGCAAAATAGTTTTGATGTTCAAGCACTATTGAATTAGTGAAAACAGTTCCGCCGATGCTTTATGTTCATTTATAGTTTGGAAACAAAAATCGCCGGCAAGGTTCTAAAACTGCCGGCTAGCCGACGGCTATTTTGAACCCTGGTATTTACATGTATATTATAATTTTATATTGATTTCAGTTGTATGTCATGGAGAACATTTTTAAAATTCCTGCAAATGCCTTGCTACCAGAAGATAAGGTAATTACTCATCTATACACAAGTATATGAGGGTAGGCCATTCCGGCAGCTGAGGATTTTTTGTGCGACCGTGTGCGACCATGTGCGACCGTGTGCGACTATGTGCGGTCATCTGTGCGACCGTGTGCGGTAAGAATCAATTTTGTGCGACCGTGTGCGACTGTGTGCGGTCGTATGTGCGACCGTGTTCGACCGTGTACGGCAGTTTTTTAGCAAAATATCTGTGCGATGATGTTCGACCATGTTCGACTGTGTGCGACCGTGTCCGACCATGTGCGACCGTGTTTGACCGTGTGCGAGCGTTGAGTAGCAATCTGGCAAGATTGTAATTCCGCAAAGCAAAGGAGACTTACATTTTTTATCTTGTCCAATGAAACGCCTTGAAATTAATTCATACGAGACATAGTGGCATCGCGACGTGCACGTGTCTACTTCAAAATAAATAGTCATAACGATACTGAGTGACCTTTCCTTCATTACACAATATCTTGTTTTGTTCGATATTGTTGTATACAGGCATTGAACAATGAAATATTTATAGTTTTATTCCGATTAGCATTGCATTACTAGTATCTTAAACATGTAATTGAATTTTTAAGTAAATATTGAACACCATTGTTGAATTAAAGATGGACGGCTGCCGTTATGTTGTGTATGTATACCGGGCTGACATTTGGAATCACGATTCTCTAAATGCTTGCATCACAAAGTTGTTTGGGAACAGTATAAACTGCCTCGAAAAATTTTGCATTAAATTTGGAAAATTCGTTTTTAAAAAATTTAGTCATTTGTCCTAGATATACCAAGAGTATTGTTCCGATATTTTTTGGTCATAAAAAGTCAAACTTTTAAGCCAAAGCCAATTAAACATTGAAATATTTCTGGTTTTATTCCAATTAGTATAATTGCATTACTAGTATCTTAAACATATAATTGAACTTTCAAGTAATTATTGGATACCAGTGTTAAATAAAAGATGGAAGCTGCCGTTATGTTGTGTATGTGTACTGAGCTACATTTGGAATCACGTTTCTTGGGAACAGTAACTGTCTCGAGAATGTTTGCTTCAAAATCCGTAAATTCGTTTTTTTAAAAATTTAGTCATTTGTCCTAGATATACCACGAGTATTGTTCCAAAATTTTTTGGTCGTAAAAAGGCAAACTTTTAAGCCAAAGACACTACTTTGGTTCCCTTCTTATCACTCTTCCAGCGCCTGATGAAACGTTTAAACCTTGATTCAAATCCCGTAGAACCGCAAAGCAAAGAAGACATACATTTTTTATCTGATGTTAAATCACACGAGACAGAGTGGCGTCGCGACGTGCACGTGTCCCGGATAAGCAAACACGTTGTCTTTATTTTGACTTTCGTTTTGTCGAAAACGACCCCAATTCATATTTTCAGTTTGAAGCCAATTGACTTGTAAATAGAGATTTAGTCCGACGGTGTGCGAGCGTGTGCGAGCGCACAAACGACCGGACATTTGCCAGAGAAAAATCTATCTGTGCGACCGTGTGCGAGCATGTGCGACCGTGTCCGACCGTGTCCAACCATGTGCGACCGTGTTCGACCGTGTGCAACCATGCTCAGCTGCCAGAATGGCCTACCGTGAAGTATATACACGTATTGACTTTTATGTGGAAGTATTTTCAAGCTATCTTTATTTGGTCTGAAGTCTGATCTGCAATAAATTTTCCCAAGAGGGCTTTTTGGTGTAATATTGTGTTGATCTTGATGTGTTTTCTCTTGGAAGCATTTAACCTAAGTTACAAAATAAATGCCAAAACTACAAGTACCTGTACATTCAAGTAGTAAGACTGTTTTCTAACAATAAAACACATACCTGTATCTCAATGGCTGTACATTACATACAGGCAGTTGGTGAGGCCTGGA